>RJWJ010005223.1:0-69848 GCA_004363605.1 Indri indri | reverse complement strand
GTTTTCATCCCCTCTGTCTGCCAGAGGAATTCATATTCTTTCTCTCTGTCAACATGCACGTACCATAATGATATCCTATGAAATTCTATTTCATTTAAGCACTACTTCTTGGAAATTTTTCCCATATGCTTGCACAGTATCAGTATTCAGCATGAGAAATAACAATATAATTAACAGTCATGACTATATTGAACATTTCTAGTAGGTTATACAATTAAACAGCCAGATCAGAATATTTAGATCTTCATTCCACAAACTTCATTAATGTCCTATTATGTGCTAGCTACTGTGGTAGGCATTTGAGAGTCCAAGCCAAATATCACAAGCTCTATCCTCAAGGACTTTTCTGTTTTAGGAGAGTCAGACCTGTAAACAAATAATTTTAGTGAAGTGTACTGGCTATAATAAAAGATATAAAAATGAGGGCCTGGCCAAATGATGTTTTTGTTGTTGTCATTTGTTTGTTTTGCTAAATCTATGTGTTTGGGGAATTAATTCTCTATTTTCTAAAAGTCAAGTCTATACTTAAATGAGCAGGTTTTTTTTCCCTTAAAAGGAACTTTCTTGCCTAGTAAAAAATATTGTGATCACCTAGATTGGATGATTTCCATTTAACCAGAGGCCTGTGAGTTTCTCTCAGGTGAGAAATTTATGTATTTAAAAACACTATGGATAGACAAATGTGTCTACTTCCAGAAAAAGTATAGAGATGATCATCTTTCTATGGATGAACCTTCTGGAAGTTGAAAAGAAAGGACTTAGGGTCCTTGATATTTTCTGTCAAACAAAAAAACTGACCTCGAAGGGACATTCATCAGCATATAAACCCACAACATTTTCTAGTTTTATTTTATTCCTCAGAGAAATTTATCCTTCCTCTACCTTCTACCTCAAATTCATATCTTTTTATTAAATCTGATTGTGGAGATGCTTCTAAGTTTGGTCAGTTTTGCTATGGATTGAATTTTGAAAGCACATTTTAATTTCAGCATTCATGCAGCTGAACACTGCTAAATTGAAGAGGCTGTGGTTATGGGAACTGCAGAAACTGAGATGGAACCAAGAAATCTGTTACTGGAGGAACCTTTTGAGAGCTGACAGATTTTAAGTCACTCTCAATAAGGTCTGATAGGTTAAGGAATACCATGTTGTGGGATTCAGGAAAGCAGCTTTTCACCCTTCCTTGCCATTTTGGAATTATTTTCATCCTCACGCTGCTGCAAACCTATCAAGAAAACTGAATTGAAATGGTTCTCACTGAGCTGTGTAGCATAAATCTGAACCTTGTGAAACAATAAAATTCTCTTGCCAAGCGGATAGGTAGGGCTGTGTTGGTAGCGTGCTTGTCAAAGAGCATCAGGTATGTATTTTAACTCTATTTGCATAGAACAAAGAATAATATCTTAGTCTTCTGTATAGTCAGCTTAAAAAAAAAGTGGTTGAGAGATTTCAGCTATAGACTCTCTTGATCAACATCAAATCTTAATATTATCATAATAGGAAGTCAAGTTTTCCCCAAGTTCTTCCATGGATCACTAGTTCTAGGAGAAGACAGAAGTTATTATGTGGAAGAAAAAGGTTCCAGGATCAAATAAATCTGGAGAACTCTGGAATAAACTAAAATGTACAGGTTTTTGTTTTTAAATTGCAGGGCTTCTATAAGCCTTAATTATGAATTTCCAGGAGGGGAAGAGAGAGGAAGGAATTACCAAACTTCCAGTGTTCCTTTTGCAAGAAACCTTTTGAAGGACAGGCAAGGCTGTGTTATGAATTTTGTGGGCCCCTTGCTCCATAAACAGATATTAAAGATTATATTTTATAACTGTGTTGCTATAAAGATGAATAGATTAATATTGTATAACAAAACATTTTCTTTGACCTAAAAGTTCATTTTCTTTTTGTTTCTTATTTTAAAATAAATTAAAACATTTTTGTGGGCCCCTACATGTATTGTGCTTAGGCATTGTACCTACTCTAATAGATTAAGTCTTCCCTGGAGTCAGATATTGCATAGGAGGAGTGAGTCATTGCGCAAAACCCACAAAATGGAATCCAAAGGCACAATATGGCATTCCGTCAGAGGTACTGAGATTGCAGGATGCAGGGTCATTCCTTTCCTTCATGCTGTGGTAACTGGAGAAAGGAGTGTCTCTCTCTCTCTCTCTCTCTCTCTCTCTCTCTCTCTCTCTCTCTCACACACACACACACACACACACACACACACACAGACACTATGACAAATGGTAGACTGTGGCAGATCTCCATGCTGTTGATTCTATGTGAACTCTACCCATTCAGAATGTTCCCTAAGACAAAATACTACATCTATTTTTAATGTTTTCAATGAAAATCTACACAGAGTTAGATGCATTGCTTGAAAAGGAGATTCTTAGTAAGTTATTCACTTCTACATATAAGTCTAAACATTCATTCATACTCAGAGCATCTTTGAGAGAGAAAGTTCCATTGCTTAGATTGATGTTACCAACCTCTATTATACACAAGACTTTCAATTCAGGGGTCTGTTATTTTGTCCCAGTGGACTCACTGGCCAGAGATATTGAAGGATGAACATTATTAATCCTTTGACAAGTAAAGTTGGGGTAAGGACCTGTGGGTAATGCTCCCAGTATCTTGGAAATAATATTAAATTTGACTTTATTAGCCATGTTAACCAAATTTCCAAAGACTGATGATTCTTCTTGCAAGATAACTTAGTATGAGGGAAGTTTCTATATCATCTAGGGATGTTCAATTTCAGAATAAGAGTATTTTCTCAACTGGGAGTATATTTACAAAAAAAAAAAATTGCCATTTTCTGGCTCAGAAGCAGAGGTAAATGGATCCCAGAGATATACAAAGTATATAGGAAAATTTAGTGCATCATAAATGTGGCATTTCAAATTAGTGTAGAAAAGATGGATTATTTAATAGTGGTATTAGGCCAACGACTAGCCATTTGTGAAAAAATTAGCTGGATCTCCACTAACCCCTTCCATCAAAATAAGTTCCAGATACTTCAAAAATAAAAATGTAAAATAATGAAATCATAAAAATACTTGAAGAAAACATAAGTGAATATTACTTATAATCTTTGAGTAAAGGCCTTTCTAAGCATGACACAAACCGAGAATTAGGAAAAAAAAACTGATAAATCTAACTACATTAAAATTAAAGAATTTTTATACCAAACAATTGAAACAAGAAGAGTCAAAAGAAAACCGTATAAAATTATGCAACACATAATTAAGGACACATTTCCTTATGTAAAAAGAGCTTTTACAAACCAAGAAAAGAGAAGCAAATAGAAATATGGACAAAGGAAAACAATGGCCAACTCCTAGAAGAAAAACAAATAATCAACAGACCTAGGAAAAAATGGTCAACCTTTCTAATAATTAAAGAAATATAAAAGAAAACAACGGCAATATTTTTCACCTCTTAGATTGGCCGAAACAAAACAAAACAAAACAAAACGTGGTAGTAGATTGCCGAACATGTAAGGAAACAGGCATTCTCCTTACAGACTAGTTGTGAATATAAACATTTGTAAAGGTCTGCTTAGCAATAAGTTTTTTTCCAAAAAATTCAATTTTTAGGAATTTATCATATAGAAATATTTAAGGGTGACGTGTGCTTCCTGTAATATATTCAAAAATTTTTTTGTTGCACAGGTGCACAAAGATATGTATGTATCAGCGATCCCCAACATTTTTGGCACCAGACCAGTTTCATGGAAGACAATTTTTCCACGGATTGGAGGGGGGAAGGGGAATGTTTTCGGGATGAATCAAGCGCATTACATTTATTACATTTGCAGCTACTCTCCAGTGCTGCATCACCACCTCAGATCATCAGGCATTAGATTCTCATAAGGAGCACTCAACCTAGATCCCTCACGTTTACAGTTTACAGTAGGGTTCACGCTCCTGTGAAAATCTAATGCTGGCTCACCTGACAGGAGGTGGAACTCAAGGCAGTGATGCAAGCGACGGGGACTAGCTGTAAATACAGATGAAGCTTCTTCGCTCACTTGCCCACTGCTGATTTCGTGCTGTGTGGCCCGGTTCCTAACAGGCCATGGACTGGTACCAGTCCACGGCCTGGGGGTGGGGACTGCAGGTATATATTTTGTAACTGATTATTGCTGCTATATTAAGAACAAAAAAAATGTGATGAAACAAACAAAAATCATTGACCCTTAAAAAAATTATAGGAGAACACCCAGCTTTAAACTATGTTAGCTCTGGGTGCACTGGTCAAGGTAAAACGTGTATAATGTACCTCTAGGTAACTGAAAAAGTTAATTTGTATAGGATTATTATTTTAATTTTTTTAAGTATTGGGAAAGTCTTCCATAATTATTAACTTTGTTGCAGAATAATTCATCTGTAGTTCTTCTGTCGTGTCAATAATCAGGGAATAGGGTCAGTTGTCTTTAAAACACTCTTGGTTTGAGATAATAAAATCATAGTGTCTGCACACAGACTGCTTATCTTTCCTTTTCTTTTACTTTATCTATTAATATTACGTTGAGCTCACCCCAGAATGGTAAACTCATTTGAAAAACAAGCTAAAAAGCAAACTTAGCCATCTCTCAAGGGGCCATTTCTTCTTAGTTTGACTCTTGTATTAATAGTAGTACAACGTGAGGCAGGCTCTTCAATGAAGTTAGGCTGTGTGCTTGCAGCTGGCCTAGAACCAATTCCCGTCATAGACTCATAAGCCAGGGCACAGAGATAAATTATATAGTCTAATATTATCCCTGGACATTTCTCCTTGTGGTAGTAAACAGTATGATAGAGATTTGAGGTGAAATAGTCATGCCTAAAAGCTGTCTGTTTCCTGGGTGGTTCATCAAACACTGTTTAGGAATGGAAAAACTATGTGCTAACAAACCGGAAAACCTAGAGGAAATGTATAAATTCCTAGACACAACCTACTAAGATGGAACAAGGAAGAAGTAGAAAACCTGAACAGACCAATAATGAGTAATGAGATTGAATCAGTAATAAAAGTTCTCCCAACAAACATCCTTTGTTTTGATTCACTGATCCTTTGTATTGATTTTTTAGCCTCTATTTCATTTAGCTCTGCTCTGACCTTTATTCTTTCTTTCCTTCTACTGATTTTGGGTTTGGTTTGTTCTCTTCTAGTTCCTTGAGGTACTTCATTATGTTGTTTATTTTAAATCTTTCTACTTTTCTGATGTAGGTGCTTATTGTTATAAACTCCCTCTTAGCACTGCTTTTCCTGTATCCCATAGGTTTTGGTGTGTCGTGTTTCCATTTTCATTAGTTTCAAGAATTTTTTATTTCCTTCTAAATTGCTTCGTTGACTTAATGTTCATTCAGGAGCATGTTGTTTAAATCCTATTCATTTGTACAGTTTCCAAAATTCCTCTTATTATTGATTTCTAGTTTTATTCCATTATGGTCTGAGAAGATACTTAATGTGTTTCAATTTTTTAAAATTTGTTGATAATTTTGTGGCCTAACATGGGTCTATCCTGTAAAATGTTCCATGTGATGATGAGAAGAATGTATGTTCTGCAGCTGTTGGATAAAATGTTCTGTAAATGTCTGTTAGGTACATTTGATGTAAAGTGCAGTTTAAATATTGCCATGTTGATTTTCTGTCTAGATAATCTGTCTAACACTAATAGTGGGGTGTTGAAGCCCTCAAATACTATTGTACTGAAGTCTATCTCTCTGTTTAGATCTAGTAATATTTGCCTTATATATCTCAGTATTCCAGTGTTGGGTGCATATATATTTAGAATTATTATATCCTCTTGTTGAATTGATCTCTTTATCATTATATAATGCCCCTTTGTGTCTGTTTTTAGTGCTTTTTACTTAAAATCTCTTTTGTCTGATATGAGTATAGCTACTCCTGCTGCTTTTGGTTTTCATTTATGTGGCATAACTTCTTATATCCCTCCACTTCCAGACTACATGTGTTTTCACAGGTAAAGCAAGTTTCTTGTAGGCAGTATCTACTTGTTTCATTTTTAAAATCCATTGAGCCATTCTATATATTTTAAGTGAGGAATTTAATCTGTTTACCTTCAAGATTATTATTGATAGGTGCAGACTTACTCCTTTCAACTTAGTGTTTTCTGATTGTTGTGTATATCCTTTGTTCCTTTCCTCCTCATTATTTATTATTGCAGTTTGGTGGTTTTTTGTAGTGGTGGTTTTCTGTACTGGTAACATTTGAGTCTTTTCTCTTTCTCATTTGTGTGTCTGCTCTAACAGTGAGTTTTATATGTTGTCTGTTTTACAATGGTAGATTTCATCTTTTTGCTTCCAGATGTAGGACTTCTTCAAAAATTTCTTGCAATTCTGGTCTAGTGGTGATGAATTCCCTCAGTTTTTGTTTGTCTTGGAAAAACTTTATTTCTTCTTTATTTTTGAAGGATAGCTTTTCTAGGTATAGTATTCTTGTCCTGGCAGTTTTTTCTTTCAGCATTTCAAATACATCATGCCAGTCTCTCCTGCTCTGTAATGTTTCTGCTAAAAACAAAAATCCACTGTTAGTGTAATGCGTGTTCCCTTTTATGTCACTTGAAGCTTTTCTTTTGCTTTTTTTTTTTTTTTTAAAGAATTCTCTCTTTGGAGTGGACCTTTTTTATATTGAATCTATTTGAAGATTTTTGAGCTTCCTGTGTCTGGATGTCTGTATCTCTTGCAAGATTTGGGAAAGTTTCATCTATTATTTTATTATATATGATTTCTATGCCTCTGCCCATGTCTTCTCCTTCTGGAATACCCAAAATTCAAAATTTTTTGGCTTTATGGTGTCCCATATGTCACGCAGTCTTTCTTCATTCTTTTTTCTTTCTTCTCTTTTCTTTAGTATGACTGGGTTATTTCAAAAGGCCTGTCTTCAAGTTCAGGAATTGTTTCTTCTGCTTGATCCAGTCTATTGAAATTCTTGATTGTATTTTTTATTTCATTCCTTGAATTATTTCATTATAACATGTTAGCGTGCACAGCCCTCTCACCATCTGGTACCCTCTGCCACCTCGGGACTATGTAGAGAGTCCCCACCAGCAAGAAGGCTCCCAGCAGATGTGGCCCCTTGATCTTGGACTTCTCAGCCTCTTTATCTTTATAAATTACCCAGTTTCAGGCTTTTATAAGCAACACAAAATAGACTAAAACAGAGAACTTTGATCTTCCTGTACTGGGATATTTTTATCTTTCCCCAGATTTGGGAAATTTTCTGTTATTATTTCTTTTAATAAGATCCTTTGTCATTCTCTTTTCCTTCTTAAACTCTTATAACTTAAATATTTGCTGTTTTGATGCTGTCCTGCATGTTTTCTTTATTCCTTTTTAATTTTTCTCCTCTGACTACATACAGTGATCTTCCCTTATCTGTGGGGGGTATTTTCCAAGCCCCCCAGTGAATGCCTACAACTGTGAATAGTATCAAACCCTATATACACTATTTTTTTCTTGTGCATACATAACTATGATAAAGTTTAATTTATAAATTAGGCACAGTAAGAGATTAACAACAACTAATAATAAAATAGAAAAATTATAATGTATACTATAATAAAAGTTATATGAATATGGTCTCTCATATTTTATTGTACTGTATTCATGCTTCTTCTTGTGATGACATAACATGCTAAAATGCCTATGTGATGAGGTGATGAGGTTAATAACAAAGGCATTGTGACATACGTAGAAAATTCCAGAAATAAACAATTCACAAGTTTCAAATTGCACATGATTCCAAGTAGCATGATAAAATCTCATGCTGTCATGCTCCATCCTACCCAGATTGCTGTTAGTCACTTAGCAACCATCTCAGTTACCAGATTGACTGTACTGGTATCACAGTACTAGTGTTCAAGTGACCCCATTTTACTTAATAATGGATCCAAAGCACAAGAGAAGTGATATAATATTTCCAGGCTGTAGTAAACTGCAAGAAACTGAAACTGTGGAAAGTTAAACTACAGATAAGGGGGAACTACTGTATTTTCAAATAACCTGTCTTCAAGTTTACACATTCTTCTGCTTAGTCTATTCTGCAATTTACACTTTGTTGACTACTGCATTTTTAAATTTCAAACATTGTATATTTCAGCTCCGCAATTTTTTTTTTTTACAATTTAATTCTGTTATATTTCTAAATTTGTTTTTTTTATTATTTTTCCCGATTTCATTGAATTGTTTCTGTTTTTTCCTTGAAGTTAACTGAGATTCCTTAAAATAATTATTTTGAATTCTTTGTTGAGTACATTATAAATCTCCATTTCATTAGGGTTAGTTATTAGTGCTTTATATTGTTCCTTGGTCTGTGTATTGTTTCCCTGATTGTTCTTGATCCTTGTACCCTTGTGTTGGTGTGTATACATTTGGACAAATTCTGGGGAGGTCATCTGGCATGGTATACAGGTGAGCTTACTGCTGGAGTCCTCAGACAGTCTGGCCTGGTGCCTGGATCCGCATGTGGGTGGGTCTGAAGCCTGTACCTATAGGGACCATTCTGAATCCTGGGTCCACAGGGGCTGACCTGTTGCTCTGGTGGGCCATGAACCTGTATCTCCAGGGGGTGGCCAGGTGCTGGAATAGGCCTGGTGCCTGGGTCCACTAGGAGAGTTCTGGAGTTCATAGGAGCTATCTTGGTGTTGAGGCAGGCCTGGAGCCAAGTCCTTGGGGTAGGCCTGGGTCCTGGATCCAAAGAAACTGGCCTGGAGCCTGAGCTGCAGGGTTGATCCTGGAGCCTAGGTCTCCAGGGTCCAGCCTGGCACTGGGATCTACTGAGGTGGCTCTGGACCTTGTGTCCATTGGAGTCAGCTTGGTGTTGGGGCAGGCATGGTGCCTGGTTCCCTAAAGGTGGCCTAGAGGCTGGGTGTGGAGGTGCTGGCCTGAAGTCTAGGTCCATGAGGGCCAGCCTGGAACCTGAGTCCATAGGGGCAGACCTGGAGCCTGGTTCTGTGGGGTCATCCCAGCGCTTGGATCTACTGGGATGGGCCTGGCCCCTGGATCTGTTGGAGCATGGGGTTGTAGGGGATGGTCTGGAGGGTAGGGCTGTAGGTAATGGCTTAGCACAAGGCAGGCCTGAACCTATGTCCACTGGTGCCAGCCTGCTGCCTGAGGCTAGAGGTGCTGATCTGGCACTTGGGTACCTAAAGCCTGAGGCTGTGAAGGCTGTCCTGGCTCTGGGCTCATGTGGAATCTGGGAAAGACCTGGATCTTGGGGTCACCAGGGCTGGCCTGGTGCTGGGCAGGCCTGGAGCTTGTATCCAAATGGGCCAACCTAGAGACTGGGTCTGTGAGTACTGCTCTGATGATTAGGGATGCAGGAGCTGGACTGGTGCTGGGGATGTTGCTGAAATCTAAGGCCAATTGCTCAAGCCTTAGTGATCACAAAACCTTGATTTAGATTTTTCCCTTACTTCAGTTTTGATACATATTTATTTATACTCCTTTACCTACTTTGGTATAGACCTAAGCAACTGAATAAAATTCTAAAGTGTGTTTATTCCTACCTATATTTTCAACTTGCAGTTTGGTTCCCCTGTCTAGCCGCAATGTTCATCTGTCTCTGTGAGATCTAATTTGGATACGTAATAGCCTAGCCATTTGTAATCTCATTTGGTGATACAACAAAATGTGATTTTTCAAGTGACCGATCGTATCAGTTTTTAATTGGTTCATGTATGAGTTTTTCCTTTCACTCTATCTTCAAAAATGGGAATATTTTAAACATTACTTGAATATATGATCATTTAAGCATATGAACATCATAGGGAGCATAGAATAGAAAGGTAAAGTTTCTCATAATTCCACATCCTAGCTGATACTTAGTTTTTTGTCTGTTTTTAAATTATAGCCATCCTAATGGATGTTAAATAGTATCTCAGTGTCCTGTCCAATGAAATCTTTGTCTATCTCAAGGTCATATTGTTTTCTAGTGGTTTTATGGATTCCTACTTTGTGTTCCACTCTATGATTCAATTTGAATTAATTTTTGTGTATTATGTGAGTTAAAGATTGAGGCTCTTTTTTCCATATGGAAAACCTATTGTATGGTACCTTCAGTACCATTTAAAGATTTCCCCATTGAAAAGACTTTGTGTCTTGGTCAAAAATCAATTTACAGTGTGTAGGACTATCTCTGGACTCTTTGCTCCAATAATCTGTCTATTCTTATGCCAAAACCACAGTCTGGATTACTGCAGCTTTACAGCAAGCCACCTTTATCAATAATGCCTTGTTTATTTTAAATCCTTTTCAGTTCCTTATACACATTTGAAAACAGCTTGTCAATTTGTTTGAAAAAACCCACTGGAATTTTGAGATAGTCTTGTTCACCTTGGGAAAAATGTTTTATATATTGTCTAGTTATGAATATGGTACCTTAATTTTTAAAAATGAATTTATACCTTAAGTTTTCAATGTTTTTCTTCTTTTGTTGTGAATACAACAAGAAAAGTGCATATATATGCACATATATAAAACAGGTACCAAGGCCCAGTCAAGAAACAGAACCCTGTCAGCGTCCCCCAAGTTCCTCACCTTGTTCCTGTCCTTGGTCATGGTTTCATTCTTCTCCAACTAGATGGCACCACTATCCTGACCTTTATAATAAGTTTCTTGCTTGCTTTAAAAATATAAGTGATAAATCTGATTTTTTAAAAACTTTATATGAATAATCATATGGAATGTTTCTTTTATTCTCATTCCTCAAGAATTTTTTCTGTATTTATAATTCTAGATTAGCAGTTACATAATTCCAGCACACTGAATTTATCATTCCTACTGTCTTCTTTCAATGTTGCTGTTGAGAAGTGAGCTATCAGTTTAATCTTTTATCTTCAGCTCCTTTTAAGACTCTTTCTCTATTGGTGTTCTACAGTTTAAGTATGATGTGGACTTTTTATTTATTTGGCTTTAAAGAAAATTTTAAATATTTTTTTCCAACATTTTTAGTTGGGTCCAATAGAAGGGTTGGACCCTCCATGATTGGAAATGGGATTTAAAATTTTTAAAAAACAAAATGAGAATCTTACTTTACATACTGCTTTATATCCTACTCTAAAAAATGAAATTATGAGATTTTTTTATGTTAATTATTCATTCTTCTATTTTTATGGGTGCATATTCCACTGTAGGAAAGCACCAATTTACTCAATCTACTCTTGCATGATGAAATTATTTGTGATTTTCTGCTATAATAAATGCTACACAAGATGCTTTAATTTTTTTAACATGGAATAACTACTATTAAGACTCATATCAAATCAAAGACACTAATTAGATCTGTCCTCAGCTATAAACAAGAGCTAACTGGTGATTATTTTTGCTCCAAGGGACCTTGGTAGATGATAAGACTACACATTTTACTTGAAAATAAAACCAATCCCATTTATTCACCTACCTTCCAGTATTCTCTCAACAATATGTATGGTGAGATCACTTGCAATTTAAAAAATATAAGAATATAAAAATAACATGACGGAGGGCCATTTCAGCTCAGTTAGCTTCCTTACACAGAAAGCAAACCTTTCATTGATCATGATGTAATTTCCATAAGGGGTATATGAGGAACTTAACACAAGAGGTATTTGGATATCTTCAGAGTATCACAATACTAAAAGAATTCAGAAATATTCTGTCTGCTGCTCATATCATTAAGAAGAGGTAAGGGAATCAGAATCCTGGCAGCCATGATTACACAGAATCTTTCTGTGAAATATAGGGCACTGCAAATTATTGCTTTTTGTTAAAGCTCAGGTGGAAAGGAAAGCAGTCCTTCCACTTCTACTGTAACACAAGACACATATAATACTACTACACTTCTCATAAAAAGGCACACTGTCACAAAGTTGATGCTCAATATGGGCATTTTCAAGTTGAGTTACTAGCAGACAGGAGGTATGCTATCTTTTCAAAAATATTCTTTCCTCTTCTTTTAAATGCTTCCAATATGAGGAAAATGGTGATATCTGCTAAATGTAGCCAATGACAAAAGGGTTATCATATTTAATAAATTTAATTGGTTAGTGTATCACCCCTGTATCTATTATTATTGTTAATCTTTCATTTCAAGAAGCATGCTATTAGCAAAGCAATTTCCCAGGGAAGCACTTTGCTAATGTAGATTTTTGTTAAACTTCTTAGATAATTTGTTTCCTAATTCAAATTGAGACTGTCTTTAGTTAGCTAGTTTCCTTCCCTAGCATATCAGGGCATAACCATTACTGCAATTTTAAACATTGTGGTACTTCAACATGATGCAAAATAAATTCCATATTCTGTTTCCTAATGCATTATTTAAAATATCACCCTAAATAGTCTTGGGACAAAATAATAAAGGCCTTTCCCACAAAGCACTTTTTAAATATTTAAAATCTGAGTAAAAAAGTATCCACTTCATCAAATACTTTTCAAAGTCTATCTATGTATTATACCATGTAAGCAACTGCTGTATTTGACTTTTAACATACAGAAGACTCAGGATTGAGAAAATATGGGATGTAACGCTAGAAAAACTGAGTAATTCCCTTTTCTCTATCTTCATTTGAAATATATGGGAAAAAGCATCTCTAGTCATAATAACTTTCATAAGTCAATTAGTCACTGTTAACACAATTTAAAGACAACTGCAACAATTTCTCTAATTTGTTTTTGATATTTTTTTATGCCCTAGACACGGTGACATTTTTTATTACTTCTACAAATGTAGGTAACAAAATTATTGGTTTCACTTAGACAACAGCTCATATCCACTCCCCCCCATCAAAACAAATAAAAAGAACAGCTTGGTAGACTAGAGTTGAGTTTAAACTACCACCACAAGCACAAATAAAATCACACAACACTCATTTTAGGAGATGAAAAGTTTACTTAGAAATTGCAAACATTTAGCAAAGATAAGACAGATGCTATTTTCCATATTCTACAGAAATACAATAATTTATAGCTGGCTTGCTACATGGTCACATGATACTATAAAAACAAATCTAATGGAAAGAAGAACATTTCATTCTACTTTTCTGCCACTTATCACAATTTAATAAGTACCGATAAGTACTGGAAGACAGCTGCATAGGAAGATTAGAATCCTAGGGCTGTTTGTTAATATATATTATTATACTGTAAGAATAATAGAAAAAGAAAATAGGTAAGATACACAATTAACATGCAATTTAAGCTATTATTTTGAGGAAACAGGACAGAATTGAGTGAACATAACTGAAAAATGTGTTGCTAATAATGTGTTGTTATAATCAGCACATCATGGCATTATACATGGCATGGAATTTCTTCCTCCTTCAATAATGCTTGGCAAATTGGAACAGGTTGATCCTATCTCCAGAGCATATTTAAAATGAAGATGAAGGAAAGTAAGTGGGTAATTCTACTAGATGCTTTTCTAAATATTCTAAATAATTTTTAAAGTACCATAAATTCATGCCTACATCACCATCTCTGAATTTAAAATAAATTCATACTTTGTACTCTATGAATCTGTACTGTCCGATGTAGTAGCCCATAGCCACATGTGGCTATTGAGCACTTAAAATTTGGCCAGTCAGAATTGAGATGTGCTGTGAGTGCAAAATGCACTGAAATTTTCAAGACTTAGTATGGGTGAAAAAACAATGTAAGATGTATCATTAATAATTTTTTATGTTGATTACATGTTGAAATAATATTCTTAATATATTGGGTTAGATAAAATATATCATTATAGCTAATTTCACTTGTTTCTTTTTTTAATGTTAATGTGGCTACTAGAAAATTAAAAATTACTTTGTGGTTGATGTTACATTTCTATTGAGCATTCTGTATATAGATAATCTGTAGTCATTATATTAGCCTTAGAATTTACCACCGTACTTTAAGCACTCTGGAGTACTAACTCCCAGAACACTGCAAGTACATTCTGCACATAACTTACTGTAAAATTTATTCTTATCCCTCTGCAAGATATACATTTTAAGTGTAAAAAGAATTCACAAAATAATTAATCCTTAAAAAATGTCGATTAGTATATGGTAAGAGATAAAAGAACTTCAATGCAGTCTGCTATGCTAGTGGGAAAATAGATTAAGAAACACAACAGTGCAATCAGACTGAAGACAATTAGTACCTTCAGTAAAACTAGTTAGCCAAGCTTATCTTTAAAATTAGCCCCGGATCTGACCTTGCACCACCGATCATATATGTAACTTGTCCATTTAAACATAAACTACAAGAAAATCTCTAAAACAATATTGATGGCAACTTACTTAAATCTTCAAGCAATGTAAAATTAACAGGCATGGTGAATTCTAATAGCAGAATATAGTATGTGAGAACTTTTCTTAAATTTAAAGTCTCTCTGCATTAAATTAAGCAACTGACTAGTGGCCAAGAAACTTGAGGTAAAAAAAAAAAATTAGAAGCGATTAAAAAAATCATTACTGACCTTTTATCTTTCTCTCCGTGTCCATTTTTTAAGCTTTTGTAGTAGAGTACATAAATATTTGGCATACTTATAATACCTCATCTTTTATTTTTTCCCAACTCAAAAACAGTTAAGTTAATCTAGTACACATTCCCTTATTCTCCTAGGAACAATATACACCAAAATACAATACTGAGTGTTCACCTCAGTCAGCAGCCAGCATCATAGTCATGCATCAAGAACCTCGCCAGGAAGTAATGCCTAGTTGTACTATGTACTCTGTTCCTCACAGCTCAGGTAGGAATGTTTGCGTTTTTTAAAACCATTTTATCTTTTTACATTAGGTAAACTCTGTCAAAAATGCTCTGAAAGCCACAAATTAACTGATGTTGAAACTACTTATATCATTCATAAGAACTTCTCCCTCATGTCAAAGATGTATTGAGAAAACATAGAAGTCATTTAATGTAACTTAATATTTTACCATTACCACTTTTAAGATAAGGGAAAACAACTAAGATTTAGGGAGAAATAAAAAGAACCTAAACCAGACGGTACTGGATATACTAATACGGAAACTGATTGCAGAAAACTATAGTACTTCTCTCCAGAGTTCAGCCGCCTGTTAAGACATTTAATCACATTTATTAACGTGCCTTGCACAAGAAGATACTATTTAAACTTTTCACATCTCCTATCTTCAGACCACGTTCTACATAAATATTTTTATTACATGTTACTAACACCAGCCTAAATAAGCCTAAAAATTTATGTCAAATATTTTTAATTTCACACATATATTACTCTACAAATATACTCCTCAGTGAAAAGACAACAGCAGTCTTTCCGAAAGCTCACTGTTAGTTTGATGTTAGATCAATCATTGACTAAGTATTTATTGAGCACCTACTATGACTACACTCAGTCTACAACCATTCTTCAACCAGTAAGAAAAAATACCTGTTCCAAATGCAAGATGATATTTGTAAAAGAGAATAATATATGAGCATTTCTAACAGAATGCTGTTTGAATCAACTTGTGGATGTGTAAAATTATACATCCCTATGACATTAAAAAAACCCTCAAATTTATTACCCATTACCTTATAAAGACAAACAACTAAAATATGCTGCATAGTACTCTGAGGAAAGTGATTGCCATACATAAAATTAAGGCTGATTCTCTAAAGATACAGAAAAAAAACCAGAACGTCATGGTTTATAAACCACCAAACACTTAATATAAACAGTTTACACAAATATCTGGTTAATTCAGGGAAATGGGCACTTGTGTTAGGCTTCCAACTTTGCTGGAGGGGGTTGGTCTAGTAACAAAAACTGCCTTAAACAGCAACATCTTTAGCAAATATGAAAATAAAAATCCTTTATAAATTTCACTTGCAATGTTGTGCAGTTGTGTATCTTTGCCTTGTACATTTGAACTTATGTATTTTATGCAAAATGGTAGACTTCTCCCAAAGCTGAGAATGTGGATAATGATGATGAGAGCGAATAAGCTAGTTTTACCTTTCGAGCCTTTATCCATTATGACTAGGTGAATTCCTGTAAGATGCAAGGCATTATGCAACATGTTGAATATGTATGGCATCTGCACATAGAACACTCAAAAAAATTCAGGTCTTAGGAAGCAAAATAGTTGTCAACTTGAAAACCAATGGTAATCATTTTCCTCAATAGTATAATATTTCTAAAAATTGAGAATGATGTCAACTAAAACAAAATACAATCATCCCCACCTCTGCCAAACATGGAAATATAATACAGAAATAACTTCTACAGAAGACACATACAAGAGAATGTTGATAATAGAGCCACAGGAACCGAAGCAGCGAGATAAAACAACGAGGCAGTCACAGAGCATCTACTAGCTACTGTACTAGTGGTGGTTTATAAAAAATACTATCTATACTAAAATTTTAAGAGCTAATAATATAGTTAGCATATTTTTGCCTTTTTTTTGCCACTGAATATAAAATTTAGTCCTAAATTTACTAAATCTTCTACACCCTGAGGAATAATAATAGACTAATAAAAGAAATGTCAGGGTTAGCTTTGTGGACCATATTATTGTCCAGAAAGCACAAACGATATATAGCTAATAATCTTGGAAGCACAAAGTTTCATCAGCAGACTAAGCTACTGCCCTATTTTTTTTTAGCAAAGAGTTTGGTTTTACAGTGTTAAGATGGCCTGGGGAGAGTAGAGAAGTCAAAGTTGGGAGCCTGAGGTTTCCCCTCCCACCACAGATCCAGAACTGACACACTGGTTTTCTGTCTCCACTATGAATATGGCACATTGGTGCCCTTTAGGAACGTATTATTCAACAGTTCTCTGTAAAGCACTTTGGAATCTTTAGTTATATATTTTTATGAAATTACAATGAATAATTTATTTGCTGTCTTGAAGTATGGAATTCCTCTCTCCTCTCCATACACAAATATATAAAATAACACATTTAAAATTTTATCTCAGTATTCACTTCTTTTCCTCCAATAGCTAAAAGAAAATAATTCCTATTTTTCCCACTTTCAGCTATCTTATATTAGGCCTCATTTGGGAGAGAAAGAAGGTCCTTAAAGTAAGGCAAAGGACTCATTTAGGACAACTATCTGGCCTTTATTTTAGGTGGAGTGCTACTCTTTCCCTTTGAACACAGGTTTCAGGCTGATCTTTAATTGTACACACACTGCCCTGTAAGTGGGATGCTTTCCAACCCACAAAATGTTAGTTGTCAGAGAAAAAGAACTAATTCTTGGTGGGGTGCTTAAAAATGATAACTAATGAAATATATAAATCAAAGCATCCTGCCTACTTATATTAATATCAGTATCTCACCAAAGGATAAAACCCCTCTTGGGACCATGCCTAGCAACAGGAATAAAAAACAATGGGCCACAATCAACAACTGTTTGATAAAACTTCCGTTCTCTGTTTTCTACTCAAACATTACAGTTAAATACAGTTAAATATAATCTTGCTCCCCAAAAAAGTAAGAAAGGCACTCGAATTAACACAGTGTGTACAGTTATTTCTTAAAAGATACTGGTTGATGGTAAGTAGAATTCTTGGGGTTGATTTTTCTTGCTCATTACCTTCATGACACTGAATTTGCCTAAACTTTCCAGTGCCTCCACACACTTCTCCATTACATAGAAGCTCACTACAGAGCATACCTAAATGTGGGGAGGTAGCAGCACATAAAGTGCTAGGGTTTGCACAGTTCTATTTGAGAAATTTATTCAAAAGACAAAAGGTTCAGTTGTTATAATGCGGTTCAAAATTTCTCACATACTTTAAATATCTTAAAAGTTTTAAAACATATCTTTCTAGTAACAGATTACCAGTAAACTTAAAATGGCTTTTTGCCAAAAAAAAAAAAGAAAAAAAAAAATCATATGTTACTTCCTTTTAGAACTAAATCTTTATCTTCTATAGTTCGTTGGAACAAAGGTAGAGATTAGATGTTGAACAGTAGGTGGTAGCTGCACTTCTAATCAGATACCATCTGTGCTATATAAGAAAAAATTAGACAATTTGTTCACCACAGTTAAAAGTTCTTTACACATACACACACAGACACATGTCTGTGTGACCCAACATGCATAAGTTGGCATGACTTGAACATATCAACATATCTAAATGACAAAGTCTATCATATACACTTTCCTACAAACTGCTGCATAAAAATAAAAAAAATTTTTGTTTCCATGTCACATGTCACATAAGTCCTTATTTGAAGACTTCAGTGGCTTTTAGTGATAACTGGTACACATTTAATCCTATTAATAATTAAGGAAGCCTTTAATTTAAATTATATACATACCATAGGAATAAGAAATGTAACTGAAGGTATGGGCCCAGAGTTTCTAAAGAGGTAATAAAATGTAAAATCTAGGAAAGAAAAAGAGGACACCAATATGTATCAAATGCTGAAGCTCAAAAAAATGTCTCATACAGGTTTAAGAAATATCTAAAAGATCCATAGTTCAAACTGGGAGGCAAAAAGAAGCATAAAATGACTATCTATGTATAAAAATCAACAAGTCACTGAAATCAAAGAATTTCTTCAGATGATCAAAAGTGGCTCTGGCTCTGTATGCAAGCTCTGTTCTCTAACATCATAAATGAACAGAAAGTAGTGTTCCTAATGCAAGTGGGTTCCATTAGCTCTATGGATTTTTAATATACATTAAAGTACAGTTAATTGATAATTATAGAGCTGCATGTCTTGCCCGAGATTTAACAAGTTTAAACAAAGGTAATTAAATGAAGAAAAATAATCTAAAGGAACTTACTCTAAATGTAATAGCTCTCTGCAAGTATTATGAAGCTAGAAAGCGTCATTCATTCACAATCCATTGCACTAATCCATCAATTTCTCAATCATCACTCACTCTACCTATCACTCATGACAATCTTTCTCTTCTTCAAACAGTTAATCATTTATTAACTTAATAAATATTTAATGAGTCCTCACAATGTGCAAGGCACAAGTAGAATCTGGAAACACCGTATTACCAAAATAGGTATACTAAAAAAAAAAGGTAGAGCAAGGCTGGTGGTGGAGATAGTTACAGATGTTACTGTTTTTTGCTTGTCAGTAGTAGTATTAATCCACAGGATGGTACAATGACTTGCTATTCTTCCAGTGAAAGTTTAATGAAATGTGTTTTAATTTAAACCATCTTTTCCTTTTAACAACTAGGTATTTATAGAAAAATAAGTGAAGACTAACAAGCCCCTGAAAATAGACAAAGCCTTTCCACTGCATGAGCTCAGTCAAAGATACTATCATGCTACAGCCTGTGAATTTAAATGTTGACCACTTAGGAACAAAAACTTAACCATATAGGGCAATACTAGGGTTTTCTATGAATGAACACTTGAAAAATGCAAATTTTAGAAATAAAGTAGCACACAAAAGTCACGTACTAACAGTATCCTTTGGATATTTGTATTTTCACTCCCTACTTAAAACCTTATTAGGAAGACATGAGACCAAGATATATTAAAGGACTGCATGGCTTCAGAAAGGGGTAGGTTAAAAGCCTTAGAAGATACGAAGATAGTTAACACCAAAGATGGGCAAGATGCTCAGCAGACGGTATAAAAAGACATGGAGCTCTATGAAAATGTAGCTAATTCACAGGGTATTGTCTATACTCATGTACTGATACTTTCTCATATCAAAGTATAAGAAGCCTTGTCACTTAGGATATTAAAAATCATGCTTGCAAAAAAGGTAATACTGAGCGAGGCCAGAATTTGGCAACATGTATTAGTGGAATGAGTTGAATCTCCCATGTCTTCTTTGTGTAGTTTCCCACCAACTTCCTAAAAGTTATTAACTAATGGTTTTATTCATAGAGGTCTAGGTAGACCTTGAGGTATTTGATTCAAAATATGCTTTGTACACAAAGGGACATGGAATTATGTTCATAATGGCAATTATTTCTCACATAAATACTATAAAAACTATAAAAGGGTAATCTCTTTGCCCTAAGAGAGAAGAGCAACTTCTGTTTACTAGGGCCAAGCTAGATAATATTTTTGGTGTTCTTAACTCTCACTCAGTTCAACAGTTTGCCACTCAACAAAACCATGATGCCCAAGTAAAGGACCTCCTCCCCCTTCCTCCTTATGACAATGCACCTAACTCAAGTCCAGGTTTTCCATCATAGTGACACAGAAGAGGTTTGCCTTTCCCTACATCTTTCTCTCCACCTTACACATTACCTAGCAAGTAAAAAGGAGAACAGGGAAAGCATGGCGGTCACACTTATTTCTGCCACTATTACATTCTGCACACAAGCAGAACAACAGACAGCTTACATCATCAGATGAACTTTTAGAGGGGCAGCTCTTGTTCTTATTTCCCCTGGGTGTGCATGTTTTAGATGGGGTATGAAATTATTGCGAATAGGAAGAATATCTTCAGGATGCATCCCTGAAATAAGAAAGATAGGAAAAATATACAAAAGTGAAAGTGACAAAAAATAGAGAATGGATTGGCAAAATAAATAGGAAGATATGTGGAAAGAAGAAACAAAGACCATTTACAAAGGGGGAAATATAATAAGAAAGTAGACATTACTTGGCCCTTTCCCCACCCCCACCTCACCGACCTGAAAAACTCAGCCCTTGTTATTAAAAAGATAAGATACAGCTATAATGTGGATACTTTGGTACCTCATCCCTGATAAGTTCAGTATCAAAGTGTTATGTTTTTAAAATAAAGACTGAAGAACCAATCTTCAAAACTATTCTTTCCCCCTGGCTTTTGCCAGTAAACTTTTTAATAGTCACTTTAAAATAATTTTGTAGTTTATCTAGTATATCCTCAATAATTTAAATTTTTAAAGAGAAAGATTTTTATGAATACATTTCTATGTATATTTTTCCCATTTTTTTCATAAGTAAATTTAAAAGGGAAACAGTAATAACTAAAAATGGCATTCCAGGTTTTTTTTAAAAATCAATTTTATAAGGGCTGACAAGTGTTTTGGCATATACCAAATTTGAGGTAAAAACAATCTATCAAAACTAGTAATAAAAATAATTTTTCAGTACTGCAATTACATAAACACTTAAATTATTTTAAAATAACCATTTTAAAAATGGATTACATTGGAAGTATTTTTTCATATAAATTCCAGTACTTCTGACTTTGGTTATGTTAGTCTATAACTTGAGTAGAACACGCTAGAGAAGAGAATTGGTTTGTATTTTGACATATCCATCCATCTAGCCTTTGATTCTCAATTACATTAAGTCATTCTGCATTTGTATTAATGTTCTTTAGCTGAATTACAACATAAATTTTTAATTTTTTTAAAAATTTGCCTATGCAGCAATTGCACTGAGGTGGGTGGAGGTGTGTGTGAACCTATTAGGAGAACCAAATGAGAAGCTTCATCTAAAGAAATATAAAGAATGAGAAGTTAAAAAGAAAATTTAAGACTCACTGTTTAGCAGGAAAGAACTATACAATTATGTTAGCCCCAAAGGAATGCCAGTTCTTACAAAATAAATAAAATGAAAGATTTACTATGGACTTTTAACCTAAAGATGAAGAAAACATGGTTAGTCAATAATAGTAAACAGTTCATGCAATGTAAGGAAAGCAATATTGCACTAAAAGGGGAACTTTGGAGGACTAATCCACCTCTTTCATTGACTCAAAGTAACCAGCCACTTCCTGTATGCATTGGCAAACCTGGCTTGCTCTACGTTCCGGCAAGTGGACAACACTTGATCAATGAACCTGTGCTCCATTTCTAGGCCTAGGGAGTCTGGAGCTGGGGTCCGCTTCAGGCGTTTGGTTTCCTGGGAATAGCCTTGCTTGCTTGAGTCACTCAGTCCATCGACTTCCATTGCCTGAGACAGTTGGGGGCCTGCTGGAATAAGGTGCAAGTCACTCAAAGTCCCCCCAGGGCTGTCTGCAGGTGACAACTGGGTCATGCTGTGAGGAAACCTACCATTTAAATGATGCTGAAGGTAGAAAACATGCCGCCTGTGACGGGGGAGAAGGAAGAAGAGAATAACAAAAATCACATTACAAAGTCAAGTGTGTCAGGAGAAAAAAAACAGTTGGTGATTTCAAAACATACAGCACTCGGTTCACTGCCCACTTCATAACCCAGAGTTATCTAGGGGAAGGAGGATGAACAGCTGAGATGAAGTTGCTAACTGTAACATGTAACTAGAAATAGGTCTTGGCCCAATTTCTGCTATAGATTATAATACAAAACAGAACCAAAAATTAACTTCATTGATATCTCAGAAGACAAGTAATTCAGAAATAAGGGATTAAATATTTCCTTTAAAGGCTTATTCCATGGCATTTATCCAATACTTTCTTTAATAACAGATCTGCTGCAATTGGTCTTATTATCTAGAGACCAACTGAACTTTCTCTTAAATCCATCGCTATAGTTTTGAATATCCACATGCACTGGGGATGTGCTGGGCTCTGAGCAAAGCCAGTTAAAAGACACAGTTCCTGTTCTCCCTCTAAGGAGATCAATTCTCCTGCCCTTAAAATCACCTGGAATTGTTTGTTAAAAATGAAGATAATGTGCCTAATCTCCAAAAATGTTGTGGTGGAAACAGCAGTAGAATTAGAAGTGGAACCTGAAGATGTGACTGAATTGCTGTAATCTCATGATAAAACTTTAAAGGATGAGGAGTTGTTTCTTACGGATGAGATGGAATCTACTCCTAGTGAAGATGCTATGAACACTGTTGAAACTACAACAAAGGATTTAGAACATTAGATAAATATAGTTGACCTGGCAGCATTTGATAGGACTGACTCCAATTTTGAAAGAAGTTCTACTATGGGCAAATGTTATTAAACATGGAATGCTATAGACAAATCTCTCATGAAAGGAAGAGTCTATTGATGAGGCAAACTTCATTGTTGTAAGAAATTGCCTCAGCCACCCCAAGCTTCTACAACCACCACTCTGATCAGTCAGCAGCCACCAACATCAAGGCAAGACTCTCCATGAGCAAAAAGACCGACTCACTGATGGCTCAGAGAATTGTTAGCACTTTTTATTAATGAAGTATTTTTTAATTAAAGTACATTTTTTTAGAGATCATGGTATTGCACACTTAATAGGCTACAATATAGTGTAAACATAACTTTTATATGTACTTAGAAATCAAAAAATTTATGTGACTCACTTTATTGTGATATGCACTTTATTGCAGTGGTCTGGAACTGAACCTGTAATATCTTTGAGGTATGGCTGAAGCAACAAAAATCTGTAACAACAAAACCTGCCAAGTTAAGATCTATCTTCTCTCCTGAAAATGTGAAATAAGAATGTCTTGGTTTTAAGAGAAAAAGAGAATTCTCTACTTATGAAGAAGCCAAGGAAGGGAGATGGTCTTCTGTCTTCTGAATATATTTAGCATGGGATAGCAGCTGACCAGCTTTCCTCACATAGACTACAAGAAAGACTAGACTGGAGAAAGGGGGAAAATCTTAATAACTTCAGAAATGTATAAATTTTTAAAAATGCCTACCTCCTGCCTAGCAGAGGCAAGTCTTTTGTTTATAAATAGAATCTTATGGCCTGAAGTAGAGAATCTGTATTTAAGAAGGTGGAGATGTCTCCAAATAAAGGAAGATCTGAAATAAATGAAGCAAGGAGGGGGTTCATATACCTGGACTTCATTCCAATATGAAATTTGCTTTACTGTCAAATGTACTCAAAACTCTACTAGATTGCTTACCTTCTTTCATTCCTTCCTACCAGTCTTTCCCCGCTCCCAAAGAGAAATTCTCTTATTCTTTAGATAATCAAAAAGTGTCAAGATATTATACATAAAGTAAGTTAATTTGCAGACCATCAGGGTCTGAGAAATGATAAAGCTTACCTTGTTCTTGGGGTGTAATCAGTAGTCTCAGTACTGACCGTGCACCAAAATTATGTTAGTGTTTTTTTTTGTTTTAAAAAACAGAAGGCAGCACTCCATCCTAGATATGCTAAATAGAAGGATTTCCAAGAAGGGGGTCCAAAAACTTGTTACTATTTTATTTTGCTTGTTTTTGTTTTATTTTGGAAGTAACACAGGTAATTCTGTTACACAGTCATGGTTGAATACCACTATCCTAAGCTATAGGCAGAGATCTGCATGAGCAATCTCACACTGATGATGATGATGATATGGTAACACAAACCCTCTCACACTCAATCAAAGCTCCACAATCAGATGACCATGTTTACTCAAGCAGGCAAGAATTAGGTGTAACGCATCCTGCAGCTCTCATAGGGACATGTGGTTTTATGCAGAAAATGGATTTTCTCTTCTCTTACCTATGACACCAAAGGGTTTCATGGCCTGGGTAGGAATCGATAAGATCAGTGCTGAATTCAACTTCTTCTTCTAGAAGACAAGGAAGATTTATCCTTGGTTCCTCTGTTGAAGCTGCTGCTTCTTCATCTTTTGGAAGAACTAGTGCTGGCTCACTTCTCAAAGGGTTTTGCTCCAACACAGAACTGTCTATCACAGTTTGGCTAATCAAAGACTTTAACAAAAACTGGCGGTAGTGAAATCCACTGTGGTCTGAAACGTGCAAGGACGCCCAATGTTTAGTAGAAGATAGTTCATCAAGAAGAATCTTGTAGGAAGAAAAAAGGAAGTGAGAAGAGGAACTCGCAAAAGTTTTTCTTTTTCCACTAATGCTTCTGACTTCTCTTTGGTTTGTTCCTTGTTTTGTTGACAATGCCATTCTTACCAATATTTTGCATATAACGTCCAGCACAGTGCTGTCACTTAGTAGAAGCTTAATACATGCCAGTTTCCCCTTTCCCTCATAAAGTGATAGTTAAACAAAACAAAACAAAAGAAAACAGAACAAAACTTAAGGACCTGTCATTCTTTCCCTGGATCTTGACAAATCACATTCTGATTGGTACACACATAGAAAATTCAAATTCTTCACTAATAAGTTTCATGAGGGCAGAGACCATGGCTGTCTTTTTCACTACTTAATTTTAAGGGGTTAGCACAAAAACATGATGCGGGAATAATAGGATTTTTCAAGAGCTCATGATTTTCACTATTCATCTCAAACTTAACATCAATGATAAATGAGTTTTTTAAACAGAAGAAATAAAATTCAGCAGTAAACTGTTTAAATCTTTGTACTACCAATCCTGTAAACAAAAGAAATTCAAATGAAATTATTTTTAAAAATAGCATTTATGGAAAAAATTATCTGGCAGTGTCTTGGACAGGTAGCAAATGTAAATCAGTTTTGATCAGTGAAAGGTATATTGAGGGCCTACCACATTCCACCAGAAGATTTTCAGACCAGCTAAGGAAAAAAAGACACACACTTGTGAACAGTGAATAATATAGACAGTGCGATGCCAAATGACACCTTTACCCGCATGTCAAGGGTCCCAGGCAAGTGCTACTTCTTATACCCATTTACTTCCCTAGAAGAAATCTTTCCTGGTTCTGCAACTCCAAAACTTGTATACATAACATATTAAAGAATTTTCTGTGCATCTGTTCATTCCCACTAAACTCTGCAGGTGCTTTAAGATATTTAGTCATTCCTAATTGATGTTTCAATCCTCTATACCTACTGACATCAGAGTGGATACATAAATATTTTATGAATAGATGAATGAACAGATGAATGAGCAATGTAACAAATGAGGTGACTAGTACAGAGGAATAAGGTTACTTCCAGACAGGATGGTCAAGTTATATTAGTTGTATCAGTGGAATGTTTTAAATATCTCCTTTATGTTCTAATGAGTTTATTCATAGCCATCTACATTTATTCTAGAGGCTATTGCTGTCAAGTCTCTCAGAAATGAAAAACAAGATCATTTATTGGATTTTAAAAGGTGAGCAATGTTAAAGCACCAGATAGAACTTCCACGTGAAAAAAAATACTCTTAATGTTATTACATTTTTGAAGAATTAACCTGCAGGACATCTAGATTATAATACAGCAGCTTTTAGATTTTGGTATGGCTTCTTAATACGGACTGAAAAGAGGACTCCATTTGTTTAAAATGAACTTATATAATATAAAAACTTTAGATTATTTATTACAGAGTATTTCTACGTACAAAAATTGTAATTCATTGTTTAATTTTACATACATGAAAGTTATCCAACAAAATCAACTTAATGTCTTAAAAAAATTCTTAAGACTTTTTTAGAGAAAAATCTACTACATTCTTTTCCCTAAGATATAAACATGCATATTAAACCAAAGAAGAAACTTTAACAGGAATCTAGGACATTTTCTTATTAAAATAAAAAGGTATATAAATAAAGGCAATGATTTAACAAAAAGACAGCAACTACTTTTAAGTGATCTGTATGGTTGAGGCTAAGTGTGGTGGCTCATGCCTGTAATCCCAGCATGTTGGGAGGCTGAGGCAGGAAGATCACTTGAGCCCAGGAAATGGAGGTTACGGTGAGCTATGATCAGGCCACTCACTGTACTTCAGCCTGGGCAACACAGTAAGAGTTTGTCTCTAAAAATAATAATAATGATAATGATAATAATAATAAACAAAACTAAAGATATGGCTTAAATGTAAGGTACTGAGAGAATGAACTTTATGTGACATACCTGAAATGTCCTTATTTTTTTCCAATTTCCATATTAAAAAATGAGTGAATAAATAAAGTATAAGAAAACTGTAATCAGGGCTATGAAACAAGAGGAATAACAGATTGAAAACGAAAGACTACTAAAAATGTACATGCCATCAGTCTTGTAAATTTTTAAAAACAACATTTGATTTTCCTTCTGATTTTATCACTTCTAAAAGTGATCATTATAGAAAATTTCAAGAATATAGAAAAATATAAAAAAAGCAAACAAAAATCACCCATGATCCTATTGGCCAGAGATCATTATTTTTAACATTCTGGCATAAAACCAATCTTTCAGATTTTTTTTGTCCATACATATGCACATAGTTTATTTTTAACACAAACTTGGGATACTCTTTTATACTGATTTTCTGCTTAAGTTATAAACATATTCCTATGGCATTAAATATTATTCTATAATGTAATTTTTAACTCTTGCATAATATTTCACCCTCAATATTACCATGATTTAACCATTCCTCTATTTGTTTCTACTCTTGTACACATAACACTCTTATATATAAATCTATGTGCTATCTATTTATTTAGGAGAAATTTCTAGAATACTTGCTGAAACAGAGAAAAACTATGTAAGGTTCCTGATCTACACTGCCAGAGTGCCCTCTGGAAAGGCTGTATGGTTTATATTCCTATTGGAAGTACATGTTAATGCCTATTTCCTAAATTCTTCATCAATACTTTAATCTTCACTAATGTAATAAGTAGAAAACCACATTTCAATTTATATTTTGTTAATCATTAAGGCTAAATATTTTTTCTTATATGATTGTTTTTCCTTTGTTTCTTCATTTATGAATTGCCTATTTTGTCTAATTAATTTTGTCTAAAGAATTGCCTAACTTACTATTTGTGATATTTACTATTTGTGATGGTCATTCTTCTTCTCATGGGTTTGTAAGAGATCTTTATATATTAAGGATATCAAGTCTCTTTCGTATATGTCATAAATATTTTTCTCCCTAGATTATATTACTGCAATTGATTTTTTAAATTTTTTTCCCTGCAGCTTTATTGAAGTACAATTGACAAATAAAATTGGTATATTATTTATGGTATACAACATGTTTTTAAGTATACACTGTGAAATGATTACCACAATCAAGATAATTAACATACCTATCATCTCATACAGTTATTTTCTTTTTTTATTGTAAGAACATTTAAGACCTATTCTCTTAACAATTTTTAGGTATACATTATTATCTATAGTCACCACGCTCTGCAACTGATCTCCAAAGCTTATTCATCCCAACTGAAACTTTGTACCCTTTTACCAGCAACTCTCCATTTCCCAATCCATCCTCTGCTCCTGCAGTCATCATCCTACCGTCTGCTTCTATGAATTCAACTTTTTTAGATTCTACCCATAAGTGAGGTCATGCAATATTGGTCTTTCTGTGCCTGGCCTATTTCACTTAGTATAATATCCAACAGGTCTCTTTTTCTTCATATAGATTTTTATTTCATCTAGAGTTCAGAGTTCAGTTTGGTATATGAGATAAAAAGTCTAACTTAATTATTTTCTAAAAAGTTAATCAATTTTACCTGCCTCACAAGTTAAACAAAGAATCCTTTCTCTAATTAATATGAAATACCATATTCATCATTAATGAAATCTGTACATATTATGTATTGGGAAGTGTTTCTGGGCTATATTCTCTTCCATTACTGAGTCTATTTTTGAAACAGTACCACAATTTTACTGTCTTAATAAACATTTAAATATCTAACAGTATAATGTTCCTTATTTTAACTTTTCTCCAACAATTTCTTAAAGCTTTATTCTTTCGAATGAATGAGAATAAATTTTTGAAGTTGAAAAATAAATCGGCAATTTTTAGTATATCTACAGAGTTGTGCAGCTATCACCAGTATTTAATTTCAAGAATTTTTTTTTAGTTGAAAATTTTTTATTATGCAGTTGTAAGAAATAATACAGAGAGCTTCCTTTTATATTTTGCCCTGCTTCCCCTAATGGTAACATTTTGCAAAACTACGTCACAACTAAAGTATTCAAATTTCAATTTAGTGCTCTTATTTAGATGTACCTAGTTTTTGTACCCAATTATGTGTATTTTGTTCTATACTACTTATTCACAAGTGTGTACTTTCCACTATAGTCAAGATTCCCTATGTTGTCCTTTTATAACCGCATCCACTTCCTCTCTCTTGTCCCTAAGCCCCTGTAACCACTCATCTTGCCTCTGTTTCTACAATTTTGTTTTTTCAAAAATGTTATATAAATGGAATCATATAGTATGTAACATTTTGGAATTAGATTTTTTTCATTCAGAATACTTCCCTGGAGATTTATCTGAATTACTGCCTGTATCAACAGGTCCATATATATATTTGTTTATTTTTGTTGTGATAAAAACACATAACATGAAGTCTACCTTCTTGGCAAATTTTTAAGCGTATAATACATACTGTTAACTATAGGCGCATTGTTGTACAGCAGCTCTCAGGAACTTTTTTTTCTTGTATGACTAAAGCTCTATACCCACTGAACAACAACTCCCCATATTCCCCAACCCCAACCCTTGAAAACCAACATTTTACTTTGTTCTTCTATGAGTTTGACTATCAGAGATACCTCATCTAAGTAAAATCATACAGTTTTTGTCATTCTGTGCCTGGCTAATTTCAAGCATTCTTATCACCCCTATCTTTATTTAGTCATCGTTGTTGGTGTGAAGTGGTATCTTACTCACTGTGGTTTTGATTTGCATTTCCCTACTGGTAATGATGTTGAATATCTCTTCATGTCTTTATTGGCCATTTGTATATCCTTTTTGGAGAAATAACCCCATGTGCTTTTTCAGGTGATGCACCGTATCAACTTTTTATTTTTTATTTTTTTTTAGAGACAGGGTCTCATTCTGTTGCCCAAGCTGGAGTGCAATGGCACCATCACAGTTCACTATAACCTCGAATTCCAGGGCTCAAGTGATCCTTCCACCTCAGCCTCCCGAGTAGCTGGGACTACAGGGGCATGCCACCACGTCCGTCTAATTTTTTCATTTTTTGTAGAGACAGGGTCTCACTATATTGCCCAGGCTGGTCTCCAACTCTTGGCCTCAAGTAATCCTCCAGCCTTGGCCGCCCAAAGTGCCGAGATTATAGGCACAAGCCACTGTGCCTACCCACCATATCAACTTTTAATTGGCTAGTAATAATAAACTCTATGTGATTGTGAGGCTTTCCTTCCACCCTACTCTCAAAATTAAGAGTATTTTAAAATTTACTTAAACGTATGTTCATTTAAACATGCAAACATCACAGGGAACATAAAATTAAAAATTAAAGTCTGATAATTCTACCCCATAGCACTACTAATCATTATTCTCTAACTCTTTTTATCTGACTAGAAAACTAATCTATGTTCATTATAAAAATGAAAAAATATCCGTAACACTGTGTGTATGTATGTATGTATAAATAACTGCTGAGCACTTAACTATGTGCCAAGCACTGTTTCAAACACTTTGAAGTGTTTGCTGTTTTGTTCAAAGCTAATAAATATAGTAAAAATTATATTAGGCCTACTCCATATTTAGTTTTATATCCTCAACCTATCGTGAACACTTTTGTTTAAATAATATAATTTTTAGTTGCAAAAAAAATTCCAATTTGTGATGGACTGTAAAGTAGCTAGCTAATCCCTCACTATTGGAGGGTTATAGTCGTCCTAGTTTTCCACTATTATAAACTCTACTTTTATACATCAAACTTTCATATTTAATATAATAGCCAGTGTTTATTGAGCACTTAGTAAGAGCACTGTGATAACCACACCACTTTATGTGGCTCTTCTCATTCAATTTGCATCACTCAATGGGATAGGAATTATCATCACTCCCATTTTGCAGATGAGGAAACTGAAGGTTGGAAAGGCTAAGTAACTTCCTTAAGGCTACAAAGCAAATTGGTGGTAAAGCCAGGATGAAAATGAGGTCTATATGACCACTGAGTGGAGCTTTTAATCACTACACCATACTTCATCTCCCATTATTTCTTTAGGATGAATCCCTGGAAGCAGAACTCTTAGAGATAACACTCTTTTTTTAAAGTGTGATAAATGCTGCCACATTGCCCTTCAGGAAGATTATAAAAATTTGTATAATGCTCATTTTCAAACCCATACCCAGCACTTCAAAAAATCATTTTCTATTTTCTAAATAAAAAATGCCAGTTCATTTTTTATATATATGTATGTAAATAAATATAAAATTAAGCTGCTTTAGACCAATGATACTTTTGTGATTACCTCCTCTAATAGACAAAGCATAGTAGAACATGTTCTCCTAGCTGGGTCAATGACTTATAACAACAGAAAGGAGATTTTGCAAATTTAGCACTCTTCACTGAAAACAAGAGAGTGAAATATGCTGCAGTGGTAGTGAGGACAGGAAGAATGGAGTAAGTCCCCCCACAAGGGTAGGTCAAGGAAGGCTGATAACATGTGAGTGCAGGACCGGACCCAGGTAGCTGAGCCCACATGCCCCTAATGAGCTGCCATCTTTAACATCAGATGGTCTCAAGTAACCAAAAGTTTCATCTTGGCCCTTCGTTCCTGATTTTATGGGAATACCACTTGAAAAGATACATATCATGATAGAAAATTTCCAAAGACCTCTCAGTTCACCTGCATTCTGCCCTCCTTTTTATCCCCAACCATCCCCATGCCTCTCCCCACCTCTACACACTATCAAGTTGTGAAGCTGCGATGAGGGGCTATAAATCACTCCATATCCCCCAACAACCCACCAGATAACTTGTACTTGCTCCTCCAGACTCAGACTGTGTACTTCCCTCCCTCTGGCAAATGTTTCCAATAAGCCCAGCCACTGGAGCCATTTCTCTGTGCTCCCACTGTATTCTGAGCTTCCTTCACTTCCTTCAAATGTCTCCCTGCTTTGTAATTGTTGATCTATTTCTTCAACTAGATTTTTCAACTATGCTACTTTGTAATTGTTGATCTACTTCCTCAATTAGATTTTCAATTTGTTAAGGGTGAGCACTTTGTTTTTACACTCAGTATACATGGCAGTGGCTGGGAATGATAGGGTTTCAGCACAGTTTCAAGAATAAATCACACTGTGTTGGATCAAGCAAACTAGAAGCCAATTTCACCTAAACTTTCTATCTACGGGAGAAGAGAGAAAGGAACTAAAACAGAGTGAGCTGCTATCAGGTGCCTAGTACTTCACACACATTAACTCAAGCAACTCTCCTAATAATCCACTGAAGCAGGCAATAGAGTCCCTATTTTATAAATGAAAACATTAAAGCCTTACTTTGCACACATAGCTAGTAGGGCCAGAATCTGAACCCAGGTCAATGTGATTCTAAGCCTTTGCTCTCTCTACTCCATCAGGCAGCCTGGTCTCCCCTCCTGAAACTCACAGCTATATAAACTGGAAGAGAAAGCCTACTCTTTCAGAATTGTTAGTTTAAAATCCCCAGAAGTAAAAATTCTCCTACTTTTCCTGGAGGAATCTGGCTAGGAAACAAAAAGGGGAGAGGGAACCTAGGAAGGGACATGTAGGAAAAAGGGGATGATAAATTAAAATTACAGAATACTTCTTTACTAATCTAAGCATCACTTGGGGTGCTCTGACCTTCAACCTGACCTCTTTTAACTGTCCTAAGCCTGAGAAACTTTTTGGCCAAGTACCCTGGATTCCTATGGTACTGTGATACCATAAGAGGAGAAGAAAAAAATTGACACACTGTAGTATATAAGAAGGAATACAAGGGATATGAGGCTCTTGTTCTGATGAATAATAAGTGGTGCAAATGTAGCTAAGTCTAAGCCATTAAAATTCTCTGAAAACCTCCATCTCCTCATATCTAAACTGAAAAGATTAGGCTGTGAGTTTCCAACCTGGCTCTTCATCCAAATAACCCCCTGAGCCTATGGAAAATACTGATCTCTAGATCCCATCCTCATTATGGTTTAGTTATAGCTGGAGAGGGACTTAAGAAATCCCCAGGTAATTTATAGGCTCAGCCAAGTTTGAAAATCCTGGGTGAGATAGTCTGTGTCTGCCTCCCTCTCCTCCCTTCCAGGAGAGGAAAGTGTGAACAGACAGACAGGTGACTCAGCATATTAAGTCAGATAACCAAAGACTACCAAGAAATAGCAATCTAATACTATAAGTCTCAATAATCCTTCCTATTTTAGGGTAAAGTGAGTTATGCTCAGTCTTCCTCGACTGGTTAAATCTGCCTTTGTTCTACCAATGCACTAGCTTTAGGAATGCCCAAAACTGCACTAGTGGGGAATACAAACTTTTTTTTAATTGTAGGGTTTCTCTGGAGGTTTAGCTGTCATGATCCTCCTATGCTGCTAGATCATTAGGTTCCTCTACTCCTTTCAAGCTCTTCTGAAGGTGAACTACTACCAGAAGATTTTAAGGGTAGATGGGCAGCCTGCCCAGGAGATTGAATAATATCCTACCTTGACATCTAGCTTGGCCAAGTGCTGTAAAACCCAGATGCGATGGGACCAGGCATTATAGTTGCTTGGGTATCTCCCTGCTGCTTCACCACAGACCTCCATCTCTTCTTGTATTAGCCGAAGTGTCCTTTCTGCAGGAATTGTTCCCAAGTTTCCTTTGGTTACAAAGGAAGGCAAGGAGGTTTCCTGAATTAGCTGTTGTAGCACCCATCTCCTGTTAAGGTAGCATGTGGGAAAGAGAACAAGAAAAGAACATAAACCAGAGAGGAAAAACAACTACTTTTTGTCATTCTTAATTTAATTTCCATTCACAGACAAGGCAAAATAATACCTGTCTATAAGTCTAGTTTTTGGGAGATAGGTAGGGGATATTGTTTTGTTGTTTTTAAAGACAAACTTATCAGTATGGGTGAAGGGGGTGGGTGGGAGAGATACACAGGAAAAAAAACCCTTTTAAAACTTTAAAATTTGTTAAAATGAAATGTCATTAGTTCTAAAATGATAACTGCATAACTTCACCTGGCCAGGAAATGTAAAGGCAACTGTTCTGTGTGTGTGTGTGTGTGTGTGTGGTGGTAATAGTAATGATGAGGGAGTATAAATTATGGCTGGTAAATATTAGAGGAGTAATAGTTCACATTTTTAATTATATGTGAATGCCTTATTCTATGTGTATTTGTTTGCAAACAAGAAAATGCATTTTAACAGCTCTCATTTAGCAAAATTTCTATATTACAGCATAAAATCTGAAAGAGAACAAATAGAATACAATTAGATAAATCATTAAGGAGGTTTCAAAATGTCTTTATCCACAGATTTTCCTTTGGTCTATTTAAGATTTGCATTAGTATGCATTTAAATAGAAAGCACTAAGAAAGTACTTCTAACTACTTAATGTCTTTAGTTTGTACAAATATTTTCCTCATATGAAAGCAGTCTTTTAGACTAAAAATTTCCAACCCAAAAGTACAGGAATTTGAGTGAGAAGACTCATTTTGTTATTTTTAAATAATGAGATTTTTATTTAACAACAAAATATTACTTCATAAAATAATTAGATAAGCCAATAAATTGATGGATGCATATTCAATAGTTCTTTCCCCTGTCATCACCCCTTTCCAAACCCCCATCCACAAAATCCTCTCTGAGGTCTACTAACCCAATTTCTAATAAAGAAGAAAATACAACCATGTGGTTTGGAAGGAGCTGATTGATCTGCAATGTTAGTCAAAGGCAAGATTACAGCTAAGGCCGGGCGCGGTGGCTCATGCCTGTAATCCTAGCACTCTGGGAGGCCGAGGCGGGCGGATTGTTTGAGCTCAGGAGTTCGAAACCAGCCTGAGCAAGAATGAGACCCCGTCTCTACTAAAAAATAGAAAGAAATTAATCGGACAACTAAAAATATATAGAAAAAATTAGCCGGGCATGGTGGCGCATGCCTGTAGTCCCAGCTACTCGGGAGGCTGAGGCAGTAGGATTGCTTGAACCCAGGAGTTTGAGGTTGCTGTGAGCTAGGCTGATGCCACGGCACTCTAGCCTGGGCAACACAGTGAGACTCTGTCTCAAAAAAAAAAAAAAAAAAAAAAAGATTACAGCTAAGACACCTTGAACGAATGGACGTAAGATCCTAAAAATGCCCAGGATTTACGAAAAGTTAAGAGTTGCTTAAATAAACTGAGAACAGACTTCTTCAGAGTAACTTCTTCACTGATCCCAACCAGCAAGCCCACAGCACCTCATTTTAGTCAAATGAGAGTAGTTACATGGGGCCTAAGAGGAAGATGATTCTAGATAGCCAGGATTTTGAGAGTCCTAACGTGTATCCTGGCTACTGTAGGCATTTAACCAAAAAGCGTTCTTTGCATTTATGGTCTTAGCAACTTTAGCTCAGCTTACACATCACTCGCCTTGACTGCCCTTAACTTCCTATGTATAAGTTAATTTTAATAACCACAATCATCACTACCACCATCTTTACCAGGAACACAACAGAATGCACTTAAAAATCCAAGTTGTTCATTATAGTTGAGTATCTAAATGCAATATAATAATAATAATAATAATAATGATAATAATAGCGAACATTTGAGTATTTAATATGTGCCAGGCACTGTGGTAGGGTTGTATCATGTAAACGCAACCATTAGCTCTATGAAAGAGGTATAATTATTATTCCTATTTCACAAATAAGAACATTAAGCCTTGAAGAGGTTAAATAATTTCCCATGAACATTTAGGTAGTAAGTGATATAGCCCCTACATGTAAATGTAGGTAATGTGACTTTAGAATTCATGCTTTGAACCGATATGCGACCCTGCCTCACATGCTGCGTTTCTTTCTCCAGCCATTCTGAATTATAGATAAGAATATTGTTGTAAATTAATCATACCTGTGAATCCATGTTTCTGGACTCTTTGGAAACTTAGTTAAGGCCAATTTTCCCAGATGTAAATCTTTAATTGGATTTAAAGTGCCAGAGAGGATCAGCTCTTTCCTGTAAAAGAAAAATTTAAAAAAAAAATTACTTTACCCTTTTATCAAAACATTCTGCATGGCTTTTAATATAACCTCATTGTGATGGGAATTTTCAAGAATTAAAAAGAAATAAGGATACCCAAACCTAAAACCATCCTGGTATGTGAAACTCTCATAAATGTCCCACACAGTAACCAAGAATGTATTCTCATAATCTCAAAATAACAAATTAATAAGCAGAAGGAGAAGCTCTTAAAATCAACAATGGAACTTCAGTTGACTATCTGGGAGAGGGCAAAGGGATTTTCTGGCCTAGGTCATTTCCAAAAGTTATGACACCTGATAGAAGTATTTATAGGGCCAATACAATACCAGTCAAGAATTACTCTAGCTTCCAAAATAGGACTTGATATGGTTTTAGTTCATTACAAAACCACACATAAAACAAACACAATATGATTGGTATGTAAGGAAAAAAATCATTCATTGAATCACTAACAAAATCACTATTTTTATTTTTGAATTTGAATTTTCCCTTCTACCTTTCCCCATATGCATATATATATATATATTAACATATAATTTTATATCCTGTCCTCACTGTATCTTAAGAATTTCTCCATGGCTCTATTTAATCTTTATAATGAACATTTTAAATGATCAAATAGTTTTCATTCAGTAGCTATGCTATAATTTAATGACCTTTTCCTCTAGTGTTAGATATTTAGGTTGTTTTTAACTTTTTGCTATTTTAAAAGAATTCTCAGGGAGCGGGGACTTGGTGCTTACGACTTCTTTCTTTTGTACTCTTACTTAGATTAAGTTTCCAAAGAGGCATTACCATATAAATACTTGCGTGACCCTTGATATACTAGGCCATTCCTTTTTGAAATATAAGCAGAAGTAATGGAAATGTAAGGTTTTTGTTGTTTCAAACTATTCAATCCCAACCAAAGCTCCAATGCAATTACTATTGTCCCTTGGCATCTGTGGAGGATTGGTTCCAGGACCACCTGAAGAAACCAAAATCAGAGAATGCTTAAGTCTCTGATATAAAATGGTGTATTATTTACATATAACCTATACATATCCTCCCATATACTTTAAATCATCTCTAGATTACTTATAATACCTAATACATAAATGCTTTGTAAATAGTGTTACATTATTGTTTAGGGAATAATGACAAGAAAAAAAGTCTGCAGATGTTTAATACAGATGCAATTTTTTCCGAATATTTTCAATCTGTCATTGGTTGAATTCATAGACACAGAACTCAGGGATCTAGAGGGCCAACTATATAAAGAATGTCATACAAGAGCATTCTACCTATTTCTCAGGTAAATACAACTTGCGTTAATTTCTCGGATGGGTTTTTGATAGGTGCTGGTATTACTGATTATACTACCAATTAATTCTCAATGTATCTATTATTTTATAATAAAATCAGATCATTTGCTAATATTTGTTCATCTTAAAATATCCTTCCTGTGGTAGGGCTGATTATTCATTGATTTTAGAGAACTTGAAGCCAACAAAAACAGAGCCCAGCTTTTATTGCTCACCTATTAATATTTAGATAGATTTAGTTCATAAATACCACAATACATTTTCTTTCCAACAGCAATGTACTATTTTTATTTGATAAGGAAAATAACTTCCTTTTTAATGTAAATACTAAACAGTGACAATAAATACTTGCATCTTATAACCATTTTTAGGTAAGTAACTTTATAAAATAATTTGAAGTAATATTCAGAAGGCCACTTTGATGAATGAATTTATGGCTGCTTTCCTTTCACTGTATAGGAAACCTAATCGTCATTTGAAAAAAAAATTTTGCTGCCAACAGCCAAGTGCTTTTGAAGTTTTAGATCCTTCTTCTTCTGAAATCAGTAATACTTTGTTTACACAATAAGTCAGGATACCTATGAAGTAAAGGAGACAAAAAATTGTTCTAAGTAATTTAAACTACTTTGTAGAGTAGTGTTTCTCAAAGTGAAGCATCTGACTATATAACGTCAGCATCATCTGGTGCTTAGCAGAAATGCAGATTCTCAGGCCTCAGCCCAGACCCACTGAATCAGAAACTCGGATGGACAAAGCAATCTGTGTTTTACAATAAGCCCTTCTGGTGATGCACATTAAGGTTTAAAAATGACTACTGCAAAGAATTTATTACATTAAGCTTAATTTCAATTTACTAAATTTAAGACCTCTTATTATTTACAACTGCTTATCTGTATTCCCATATATACCCATATATAAGAGAAGACAATCAAAATTTTCTTCAGAGAAGAGGGAGTCTCCTTATAACTAGCTCTTTATGAAGTTTCTTAAATTATGGACACTCTCTTAATTCTTTATTTCAACCACCAAGTAGTATTTTGGGAAGACATCTAACCCTGAAACAATTTCGTCAATGGTACATATGAACACTTAAGGAGATCACCTGATAGAATAATTTAAAACAAAGCGACATTTTAATATAAATTTAATAAACATTCCTGGGGGCAGGCTTGATCATTTGTAAGGGCAGGATATTGCTGTAAGCAAGTTTTTTAAAGATCACTTTAAAAAGATATTAAATATATGGAAAGTGGTTAAGTTATGGTGCTCACATAACCAAGATTTCAGGCATATTCTTTACTTTTTACCAAATGTCTTTTTTCTATTCTAGGGTTCCCTTCAGGATACATTACATTGGGTTGTTACACCTACTTAGGCACCTCTTGGCTCCTCAGATTCACCTTGTTTTTGGTGGTCTTGACAGTTATGAGAATACTGGTCAGGTATTTTGTACAATGTTTTTCTTATCATTAGACTAGGGATATGGGTTTGAGGGAAAAGACCACAGAGGTAAAGTGTCATTTTCATCACATCCAGTCAGAGGCACATAGTATCAACATGACTTATCACTGGTGATGTTGACCTAGATTACCTGGCTGAGGTCAGGTTTTTTCACTACTTTTTGGAAGAAAGTCATTATGATTTTCTGATTCAGTGCACAGCCCACTCTTAAGAAGTACAGAGCTATGCTCCAACTCCTTGAGGGGGTTATCTAGGTAAATTAATGGGATATCATTTGTCTCCTGTCTCTTATTTATGTATTCATTCACCCATTCATTCCAGTGTGGACTTATAGATATCCATTTTATACTCTGGGATATAATCCAATACTATGTTACTTATTTTGTTGTTCAAGTCATTCCAGCTTTGGCCACTGGAAGCTCCTTCAGTTGGCTCCTGTGTCCCTTTGATACATTCCCGACAGATTGTTTTTTAAGCACTTTCTTACTTTCTGGCTCTACAAGATGTTCCAGGCTCATCTTGTATACTTCCTGCCCTGGTCCAAGAATCAGCCATTTCTAAAACCATTAGAGTGTTAGAAAAAACAACTTCATATGGTTCAACCTACTATTATCTCAATGTTACAGATGAGGAAACTGAGTCTTGGAGGAATTCAGTAACTTGCTCAAGGTTTCCTAGCTCAAAAGTGTCAGAATGAAACATCAAAATAAAAGTTACTAAGTTACTGCATAAAATAAAAGTTACCAACTTAAATCAATAGGCTATAAGTAGAGACATGAAAGAAACACTAGAGTTTTTGGTGTCTAGTTGTTCAAAGATGTTTTGCTTATTCCAAGTAGATAGACTGATGAAAAAACTAGGACATTATTATGAAGTCAACCTCTTTCATCAAGCAATTCACCAATTTTCAAAGCAAATTCAAAGCAAAAAGTAGCAGTCATTTTTTCTTTTATAACCAGCTGGAATTTTTAACTATGTGCATCACTCGCTACAGTCACAGGAGATCAGCTCAAAAACTTAGCCCTTATTTTTTTCCCCTAAGACTAACAACACTCACAAATTGAACTAGAGGTGTCTTATACCATATTTTAACAGTTTGAAAAACACAGTCAGAATCACTCAACATCTTCCAGATTACTGCAGAAGAAATAACCAACAATTAAACATAAAGTGCTGAGTATCTGATCTGCAGAGAGACTTTACAGGGTTAGAGCAGTTTACTTCCAAAGTTTTGCTCAAAATGTACCCATGAGTCTGTGTCTTCATATGTCAATCAATCTTACTGATACTAATCAAAATTTACTAGAATACATATTCACAATAAATTTTTTGAAAATCAAGATTCCCTTTCTACTTGTCTAACACAAAACTTTACTAATCATTTTACTACAGTAATTTTTGAGATTAACTGTTATAAACATCACTGAAGTTAGATTAATGGAGCAATTTCCCTTCATAAGACCAAATCACACATAATCAAAAAAGAGTTTCAAAAGAATCATGAAAAATTCGCCTAGTTCAAATCTTTTATTTCACAGAAAAAGAAACTAACTCTTGAGAAATTAAAGGTTTTGTCTACAATTAAATGCTAGTTAACTCATGAAAAAGGACTAAGTTCCATGAATTGTAAGACTAGGTTTTTTCTCTTATGCTGAACTGTCCAATTGAACATACAATGAATAATGTGTGTGTACACGTGTTACAGATATATGTGTATATGCATGTACATACATACATTACGCTAGTAAGAATTTTTTGCTGAAAGATTTCCAATTCCTCTTTATTGATGAGGAATGTGAGAACATGAATAAAAATGGCACTTCCACTCTCCTATTACCCTCATTTCTTTTTCCCTGAATTTGATTTGTTTTCAGTGCCCAGTCTGCAAACTGCATATCCATTATGCAACCAGCACTACAGTTTGATACTAGGGAAACAAAGGAAAAAAAACTACGGTCCCTACCCTCAAGCTCTCAATTGTAAGTTCATAGTACCTTCCTAAAAGTCTCCTTGGCTGATTCTTCCTCATCTTGCAAATGCTAGAACAGTGCTGTCCAACAGAAATATAATGTGAGTCACAAATGTGAGCCATATATGTGATTTTAAATTTTCTAACAGCTATATTAAACACAAGTATAAATATATTTTATTTACTTCAATACATCCAAAATACTATAATTTAAACAGATAATCGATATAAATTATTAATGAAATATTTCATTTTGGGGGTACTTAGTCTTCAAAATTTGATGTGTAGTTTACACTTACAGCACATCTCAATTGAGACTAGTCACATTTCAAAGGCACAACAGCCATGTGTGGCTAGTGGCTACTGTATTGGACTGTGCTACTCTAGAACAGTCTTCGGACTGGTTCTCTTCTCTAGCTGCACCCACTCTTTTGGGGAATCTCACACAGTTTCAAGGCTTTAAAACCACATGCTAGTGATTCCAAAATTTTTATATAGCCCAGACCTTTCCCCTGAACTTCAGATTAATATGCAACTACTTGTACATAAACCTAACACGCTCCAAACCAAATTCTTGACCTCTAACCAGCACCCCTTACCCCCAGCTAAATCTACTTCTCTTCCAGACATCCCCATTGCAGCAAATGGTAACTCCATCCTTTCAGTTGCTCAGGGCAAAAACCAGAGCCAAGCCTGACTACCTTCTTTTTCACCCCACACACTTTGCACTGCATCTCAAATATGCCAACCAATGCCTTACGATCCAACCAGTTATGCCAATTGCCTGTTACTCCCCCAGCCCCAAAAAAGAAAAATAAACAAAACATGGATCAAACAGTATACTATAACTCAACATGAGAATTTATGTTTCAGGCAAGAAAGTTTACAGAGAACAGACATAGATGTGCAAAAAGGGGCAAAGTGTATGTGTTACAATCTTCATGGAGATATTATAAAGAATAGGCAGAAGATATAAGTGTAAGATGCCATGGACATATGGTTTATATTTCGTTTTCAAAAAGCTAACAACTCATGGGGCTTATACGTCTTCAGAAATTGAACAAACTTCACCTTATCACTGAGGAAAATGACATACCTACCTCACGTTCCATGCAGTGGTAAAGTCTGGGTTTAGAAGCAGCAGGGTGCATGTGACATCTATCAATTCTAAAATAAAGAGAAGCCATATTAAAAACAAGCATTCCTACCCTTCAAAGCCCAGCTTCTCCTTCTTTTAAGGTTCTTTCTCTAGCACGTTATACTAACATATGTCACATCATATTAATTGCAATAATAAATACCCTGTTCTAAACTGTCAGGGAAGTGAAAATTATCCTCAAGACTTTCTCCTACTTATGATAAGCACAACTCTTTTGGAAGTCGACAGTGAAACAATTTTACCATATACCTATAAAAAATAATCTAATTAATCTCTTCATTCTTTTAGCAGTTTTTGGTACTACTTTAACATTTACCAAGGCAAAGAAACACAATTTCTATGCCACTATTCATTTCATTCCACAAATATCTTAAGTATTTACTATGCGTGCAAATTTTCAAAAGAAAAAAAAACCACTCATAATCCAACCCACTCAACATAATTCATGTACATTCTCCTACAAAAATTATCTTTTCTTGCACGCATTTTACATGTAGCTATAGCAATGATAAATGTACAATTTTGTTCTGTTTTCCTCTATTATTTTATATGCATTCTCTTATATTGCTACAGTATGTATTTTTAACAGTTGCATAACAATCCCTTACTTTTATATACTATCATTTATCTTATTCTTTAGGCTGTTTCCTGTTTTGTTGTTTTTTTTTTACTGTTAAGATAATATTGCTATAAACATTTTTAAACAGACTTTTTGTCTTATACATTATTTTCTTAAGATATATTTCCTAAAGTAGAAATACTATGTCAAAAACAATACAAAAATTAGTATGGCTCCTACTAAGCATTTCCAAATTGGCCTCCAAAAGGACTGTATCTATTTATACTACTACCAAGAATAATGTGAGTGTGCTTATGTCCCTATAACTGTCCTATATAATTACACTTAAAAAATGAGTGTGGCAGATAAAAAATTATACTTTGTTTCTATTTTAATTTACATCTTAGTTTACATTTATTAATATGAACATTTTTTCATTTTTGTATACTACTTACAGTTCATCTTATAAACACGCTATTCATATTCATTACCTATTTATCTATCATGGTCTTGACAGAATTCTTATACATTTAAATAAACGGCACAAGCCTGTATTTAAAAGAACAAAATCAGTAAAATTTACACATATTTTCTTTGTTTTACTAAAATTAAAAAGAGAATTTGAAGATTATCAATCTAGAGGCATAATACCAAATTAAGGCAACATTACCAAGCTCATATTAAACGCCAAGTAAATAAAAGAATGAAGACAATTATTACTACTGTGTGGTGGCCATGGTATTAAGTACTTTATTTACATTATTTCATTGAATTCTCATCATCACAGCCCAAAATTTTCTTATTCGACTTTACAGATAGGGAAACTAAGATTTACAAAGTTTAAGCAATTTGCCCGTAGTCACCCAATTAGCATCAGGCATGGTCAACATCTGACTGCTTTTGACAAATCAATTACACTGCAGTTGAAATATCTGTCTACAATAAATAACTGGGACATTTTCAGTGTTTAAGTAAAAGATAAACTTTTAAAATCTAAGAACACATGAAAATACATCCTATAGTCATTTTTAAATATTCTAGTTCACAGCAAAATCAATTATTCTATTCTCACCATCTTAATAAGAGATAAACATTAATTCTGTGCTCATGAGTATAATATTCAATAAATGAGCAACAAACAGTTCGATCACCACACATTTATTTTTGACCGCCACCCTACTCATTACAAGCCATTATATGTAGAAACACAATCTGCCTATAAAGAACAATCTAATTAACCTCTTCATTCTTTTGCTTTTAGTAGTTTTGGGCACTAATTTAATATTTACCAAGAAAAACAAATATAATATTCCATGTCACTATTCATTTAACTCCACAAATATTCCAAGAATTGACTATGGGCAAGGATCAAACTGGGCCCTTAGTACTGAGAGAATGGATATAATGACACATAGGACCTAATTTTGCCGTCTAAGTTGGAGAGAACATACAAATAAGTAATTATAGAAGGCAAAATGACATAATTATGATGTAGAAGCATATACTACATTTTGGGACCCACCGTTACAGCTGCAATTGTTGCTGGAGTACCCCTGGAAGACTGCAAGTGAATAAAGCGGTAAAGGTCCTGCCTTACCAGACTGGAAAAAGTCTAACCAAAGATTAAGAGGCACGGCACTTCACACACAGTCTGCTCTCCAAGAGATTATGGGTATCAGAGTGGCACTACAGCACAGGGTGCTGGGAACATGTGCCAGGAAATGAGGCCTTCTAGAACCTGGTCCCAATCTCCTTATCAGCTGAGCCATCCATTACTTTCCTTCACATGCTGCATTCCACCCCAACCAAACCCCACCATCTTCTGAACACACTTTCTACCTACCTACCTTCTCTTCTCTGAACATAACTCAGGACTTACCTACTTGCTATTCTTTCTGCCAGAAATGTCTCCCCATCTCTGAATATTAAAAAATATATAAATTTTTTTATTTCTCAAGAGCTCTTAAATACCTTTCTCCATAAAGGCTATCCTGACCTACGAAGCTGGAAAAAATCTTTCATCTACTTTACACAATCTTTATGTGTATCTTACTTGGTTACTTATATAAATATTATTCTCTTATTCAGATCATAAATTCTTTGGAAGCAGGTCCTCCCTAATACATCTTCAAATTCTTTACCCACTTAAGAAGTCTTGTGAGCATCTTCAATAAGCCAAGTACTGAGCTGGGTTAAGATGAATAAGATTTGGTCCCTTCCCAAAAGCAGCTCCAAAGAGTCTTAAGAGCATATGCCTTTCTTAAAACCACACCATGTGGGTTTGAATCCCAGCTTCTCCACCTACTATCCACGGAACATAACCTCTTGGGACCTCCGTCTCCTTACCTGTAAAATGGGGATGGTAACATCAACCTCATAGTGTTGTAAGCCACTACAACTTACCAACCGAGAGATGAATATTTTTAACATCAATTAATCAAAGAAGTTGAAATAATGAGGTAGTTGTTCCTACAGTAAAATCTAAATTTCTAAACTTGTAAAATAAATGGCAATAACAAAAAAACCACTTAGTAGTCAAGTAGTTATATGCAAAAGTTTATGTATGATGGGAAAGCCTCTGGAATTTCTTTTGACATCTACAATTTTTCAAAATGCCATTATACTACCTAGGTAAATTGGTACCTAGTCCCTTGGACTCTCCCTTTCCACATTAAAGAAAATGTGCGTGATCAATGACAGGTGCTATTCATTAGTACTTTAACACAACTCTCCTCCCTGCCGCCGTCCTGCCGCCGTAAGTGAAAACAAGTTTATCCTCCATGAGAAGACTTCTGTACAGCAGCACAAGGCAAAAACTAACAAACACTGCAAATACTTAAGCCTCGCTTTTCATTTTGTGGCTGTGTGAAGAGAGAGGAAGGCTCATCAAAGTAATGCTTCCTTTATTGGCGGGTCTCCCCCAGAAGGGCAATAGCAGTTGTTGGGTTTAGAGGCCAGCTCCACCATTTATGGGAGTTCTTGGGAAAATCACTTAATCTCTCTGTGCCTAGTGTCCTTCTCATCTGTAAAATGGAGCTATCATAGGGGTATTAGATGATTAAAACCCCTGGAGTGTTAGGACAGCATCTGACATACAGTAAGCACTGAATGGTAATTCCTGTTACAAAGCCTGTATCTCCTAGTCCAGTTCCACAAAAGATACTGGGACTGGATGCCTCTTAATCATCAGTGGTGCCTAGTATCACATACAACCATGGACCCTCACTCCTCTTTGACAAACTGCTAAATCTTCCTGATTCAGGACTCAAGCCCAGACAGGATCTCCTTCAGGAAGCACTCCAGTCAGACAAAACAGCTGCATATGAAGTGAAATGTCAGAAAAAGGAAAGGACTAGAAGGAACTAGGTTAGAAATAACTGGACATAATTAAAAAACCAGGTCCTCACAACAATCCCCTGAAGTATTGATTAGTATTCCCTTATTGTGGTGTGGAAATAGGAACAAAGAGGTTAAGTAATTTGCCAAAAGTCACTGTTAAGTGACTTCAGTGTGCTAATGAGCTGAATTTGAATCCAGGTCTGTTGTCCTGCAAAGCAGATGCTCTTTCTATTCTAGCACACTGTAGGCAAATACTTTGTCTTCTACAGCTCAGGACCAAACCAAAGACCTAAAGATAAACATGTACAATCAATAGTTGATTGTAACTATCTCACTGTCTAAATTTCATCAACTATATATACCACTTCCCCTGCAGTTTCACTCAAAACTTCACAGTCCCTACAGTCTCTTGAAATTAAACAAGTCTCTCTCCAAACACCAGAGCATACACCAGCAAATAAATTTTCCTTTGTTACATACACTCTAATGTATGACTAACCCATCATCACATCACAAGGAGAAAATGAATCAGGGCACATTATACGTAGGAAATTAGCTAAATACCAACTACAATAAGGAGAGGATAAAAGGATGCTACATAAGTCAGAAAAAATCAATATGCATTTATTGCTACACTGCATTCTAGAAATAGCCCAAGGCCAGGAGGCACCCTGGTAATGGTCACTGAGTTTGACAACGGTCTCTGACAGAGAAAGGTTTTCATGAAAATAGAAATAAATCCAAGGTCAACTTGGACCAATTAATCTCTTTCTCCAAAATACATTCAGGATACCGCAAGAGAGAGGCTTGAAGTAAAGCTACACAGTATACACCAGAGGCCTTGTTTATTACAGTACACAGTCACTGAATCGATAGCTAGACCAAGCTAAAAACTGTTATTACTTACCTGACAAATGTCTGTTGAACATGTAAAGATGCTGAATAAACAAAGAAAGATGAGCCATAATCCCTATTCCTAATAAACTCACAATCCAGCCAGGAAAAAGTTTTTAAATAATCAACTATGATACAGTGTGATGTGTTATTATTATGTAGTCTGAATAAAGGACTCCCATAAGAGAGCAGAGAGTAATTATTGCTTCCTGAAGCAGTCAAAAAGGCTTCATAGTGTTGAGTGTGTGTGTTTGCGCACGCGCGCAGGAAACCACCCCAATGATGACAATGTAAGACATTTGCCTGGCCTCAGCAAGGGCATGGACGTAAGGCAGTAGTACACAGCAAAGTCAAATAATGAAACAATACAGGTTATGGCTGGAATGAACACATATCAAATCGCTGCAAACACAAAATACTTCTAGGGTTCAAGAAAACATCAAAAAAGCAGCAAAGCAAACCTAATGAGAAGTTGCAACTGACACTCTGCCTCGGTGTCTGAAGGGTGGTAAGAGGTTGTGATAAACTGGAACACACTTGCCCAGTTAAGAAAAGTAGAGGCTACAAGCCCTGGCCAACTGTTACCATGCAGAAAGCTGTACACCTAAGCTGCCTAATTTTTCAAGTGAAGACAGACTTCCAGATTTTCATCCTTATTTTAAACATTCATCCAACTAATTAAAAACATTTTTTAAAACATTATACAATCCACAGCAAAATGTATCTGTAGACAAGCTTCAGCCTGGGGGCTGAGAATCTGCAACCTCTGATGCTGAATATAAAATGGAGAAAAGGCTGGTGATGGACCCTGGGGACAGATTTTGAAGGGCCCTGAATACCATGCTAAGGAATTTGAACTCTACACTGACCCACAGGCATCATGAAATAGGAATGAACAGACACATACTTCAGAAAAGCATCTCTCAAACTGTTTTTAAAAAATGTTGTTGGGAAGTGTTTGAAATGATTGGCTAGTGACATGATGGACATGGATCACAAAAGAACCTGGAAATGGGATGGATGAGTTTGAGGTAATAACATTTGTCCATATGAGAAATAATGAAGGCCTAGCCGGACAGAGAAATGGAGAGCAGAAGATGGCTTTTAAAGAGAGAGCTCAGTTATGGGCTGAGTGGATGTAGTGGGAAAGAGAGAAGAGCAACAAAGGACGGCAGGAGAGCACACCTGAAGAGAGAATGCGGGAGAGAGCTCGGCCCAGTCGGTACTCCAATGCTGCGGTCTTCTCTCTTGCTTTCCGTACCTGTCATGGATTTCTCAAAAATCAGAATTATAGTATTGTTCCTTTCCTAAACCAAATATGGCTATTACTGTAATAAACTTTTAAAAAAATATCTAATCTCTAACCAAACAGGGATGCTATCGCTTCTTGGCCTTTTGGCTAAGACCAAGTGTAAACAGGGACGCTTTCCAATCGTCTAAGGAATTCAGCAGATTGATGAGAACTTGAATTCAGTTTCATTATTGGGGGGGGGAAAATCTGTCCCAGGAGTAGAGGTCACAGAATTCAGTTACAGAATCTTAGGGAGATTACTGGGATTCTGACATGATCAATCATACAGACACTGACATTGTGAAACTGTTCTATAAATTGTCAGCTTTCTTCATGTGGCTCTTCTTACATGTATAATATTTTCTACAAAAACGGTTTCAAAGGTATAGTATTTTCATGAAATAACTGCTTTTTCCTAATATTTTTGAAATGTTTCTCTTAGCAAGATTCACCTCTGTGCTCTAATTGCTTCAGTTCATAAGTTTGCCAGAATTATATTAGTCAGCATTTTCAGGTATCTTTTTCTGTCAAACCAGAAATTCACTACCTTCTTTTTACCGATAATATGATATGCGACCTAAGTAGTATGTGACACCACACTAAACTATGCTCTCCCTACCCCCTTTCCAAAAAGTGAAATTGAAAACTGCTTCCATGAGGATATAGGTTAGGATAAAATCAAAAGCTGCTTCTGTACACAGGCACAGTTGCATCAGAATTCAAAGTTTAGATGCCAGCTATTCGTCAGTGAGCTTTACTAATTTTATCTTCTGCCTGGGTCTTCCTGGGCCTATTAAGACTAAAAGTACATGGTGAGGAGACACAGCAAAGCCTGTAGTACAGTGGCCAGGAGGACAAGAAACACGGAAATGGAGAAAAGAACTTGGAAGGCCACAGGAAGGTAGGCTGAGAGCTAGCATGCATGAATGGGCAACTATACCCTTTAACATTTAAAATTCTTGTTTCTTCTCTACAAGATAATCATTGTAACTCCCTGCTAAAGTTAGTTATGCATTGGCTCAATTATACATTTCTGGGCACCAGAACATGAATACAGATTTGGCAAAAAATAACTTGATGGATTAATATGTTGCTTTTTAACTCAGTGTTACTGAAACCTATGGCATGGTGGTAGAGCAGAGAATTAAAGAGGGTCTAACAACAGATAAACACCCTTATCTTTATGTTTATGCCTAAACTTATGGCTTAAAGTTTATGCCATAAACTTAGGCATAGCCTTCTATTAGTAATTAAGAAATATACATCAGAGGACTGAGTGTAACAATCACATGCAGAAAACAGAAACTATTGTTTGTTAAATTTTCAAATCAGACTCCTCTTCTATGGTCTAAACAGGGAAAAGTGCTATTATGACAGTATGTTAAGGATCGTGCTGAGAGAAATTAAAGGAAATCAGTATGTCATACTTTTGGCAACAATCTTCTCCATAGCTCCCACCCCCAAAGAGATTGTTTGTCACTCAACTGTAAGATACTTGAATAAAGGGACCATGTATTATTCATCTTTTTATCCCCCACAGTACTCAGAACAGCTTCTGGTATGAGTAGGCCCTTGGTAATGGCTACCAAACTGGCAATTAAAATTCTCTAGGAAACAAAGTTCTTATTCAAAATCAGCTTCTGGGCATACTGAGCACTTTTGAAGGTACTGCTGTATGTGGGAAGGGGAAGAGGCTGTATAAAAACAGTAGAGGACATAGTCTTAGATGAGTATGCTCCCAAAGAGTGAGACCTGAGGTTAGCCTAAAATGATAAACAGAATTTGTGCACATAGAGGCAGAACACTAAGAAAAGAAATAAGGTAGAATGATTAGGGATTGTCTGATGCAGTAAAGAACTGTCTCAGAGGAATGAAGAAATGACTGCTGGGGTGGATTTCTTTTGCTCATTTCAGCACAGGAACAGGACACAGAGAGCCAGAGCTCAATTGGGATTCACAGTGCAATGGCACATTCATAAATCATGGGGTTCACAGTATAGCTACCACCATCATGCCTGTTACCTCATTTGGACTGCTGCAAAAATGAGTTCTATTGCTCATAAAATACTCAAGGACTAGAAATCAGAGACTGAGCCCGTAGGGAATAGAGTACTACTCTTCAGTGACATTAAAGCTTTTTTTTAAGCCAGAGGACGTTTTCTTCGAATAAAATCTTACAATGACCCCAACACATAAACAGATAAAATCAGAACTGTTCTGGTTGTAGGAGGTGGCCTGGAATCCTGCTTGAGGCATTTCCATATAATCACTATGGATGCAAAATTTGAAAACTGCAGGTCTAGTCCAAACGCCTCACTTGACAGAGAGGTTAAGCACCTACCCAGAGAGTGAATGGAAGAACCAGAACTAAAATCCAGGAATGCCAACACCCAGACAAGGGCTCTTCCTACTGTATCCCATGTTGCTTCTAAAAACCAAAGGAAGAAGAGACTGTTTACACTTACCATCTCTGTTCAGCCATTGTTTTCTCGTTCTGTACAAAAGGAGCTTGTTGTGGACATATGGTAAAAGGAACTTCACACACCAGCTCTCCACACCAAGTTTGTTTTCAACCAGGACTATGGGACTCCGGTTATACCTAGCTTCAGGACATGGGATCAGGCCAATTTCATCTCTTAAAATGTAAAACAAACAATGAAAAAAAGAATTAAAGATAAGAATACTAGCTTTTTCAAAAATTTTCTAATCCCACAGAATATTTTTTAAAAACCTATATATTTCCCTTCCTTAAAAATATTTAGCTTACTTACTGGATTGGTAGAAATTAAAAATACAAAAAACTAGTTTGTCAACGCTGGCAAGAGCATGGGAAAACCAGTAGTACGTTGTACTCCCCGTTGATGGGAGTGAAAACTCGTCTTGTCTTTGGACAGCAATTTAAAAATGTCTTTCAAAAATTTAAATGCACATACCCTTTGATCCAGCAATTCAAGTACTCAGAAATGATCCCATGCCAAAATATATGAATAAGATGTTCACTGTCATGGTGCAACAAAACTGGAAATAACCTGGTAAAATAAACATGGCCCATCCATGTGATCGAGCTGTTAAAAAATACAAGGTAGATCTGCATATGTGGGTATGGAAAGCTCACTAAGTTACAGTAAATGAAAAAAAAAAAAAAAGCAAAATGCTGAACACAGTATATAGCACAAAGCCTTCTATATAATTTCTTTACAAGATATATAGATGCATTCGAAAATTTTAGAGGGATAACAAACTTCTGGAGAGAGAAAGGTACTGAGGAAGAATTTTATTTCATACAGTTTAAAGTGTCTAATCACATGTACGTATTATTTCCATTTTTAAAAAATGTCAACAAATGTGTTTATGCTTATTTGCTAGTTAATCTACGTGGAGCAGAAATAAATTAACAATAAAAGTTATCTTAGTGAGATCTTGGGCCATTTTTTTTCTTCTTTATACTTTACTAAATTAAAAAAGCTACTCTAATCAATGTTAAAAAACACAAATTACATTTCAGATTTTTATCATTTTCAACTGGGGTAGCATCTATATCCCTCAATCCACATCAATTTAAGCCAATTTACATTACAGGCAGAGATTTAATAAACAATATATAGGGCATTTGACTTACATAGTAAATGAACCAGTAAACATAAAAATATTTTTGCAAAACCTACACATACCTTTCAACTATAAAGGAAGTTATAATTCTTGTATACATGAAGCATCCTTTCCCAAACAGAATGTCCTCTGTTTTAATGAGTAACAAGAAATCCTTTAACAAGAGTAGGTGAAATAATATTTTTAGAGTGTCAATATAGATTTTTTAAACATGTCTTTAGAAAACAGAATAAGGAACTGTTTTTCGGAGTTTGTGTATGACTTTATCTGTTATGTCCCTGGGACTCCCTTGCCAAGAAGACAGTAGTTTGACAGATGGAAAAAAGGGGGAAACTTGTTCAATTACAGGTTGTAAGAAATACTCTTTTTTTTTGTTAGGCCACTATCACAAATTGGTAGCACCTGTGGATCTAAAATAAATTCCCTCCTGAAAACTCTAAACGGGATAGCTCAGAGGTAACCTACTTTCTACTGATCACTTCTTTAGTGACATAGGGATATATCAATAAACAAGGGTACCCCAGGGATTGCAAGTTACTAACAATTCTTTCAAGCTAATTTAACTCTCAAGTATATTTTGGGACCTATGGCTTTTTGTCCTGACAACTGGTTCAGCTGACTCCAAGGTGTTTCAATATACCATGTCAATACTATCATACATTTTCTGAGTACCTATTAGTATGATGCACTGGGTACTTTCTTAGGTTCTGACACAAAAATGAATAAAATGAAGTGGTCTCAGAGTCTCAGACTTCAAAGAGCTAAACAGATTTACTGGGGAGTTGTATCAATATCTATAATAAAACGTTATCATTTTACCATTCCAGTAATAAAGTTCTGTAGGAAAAATCAGGACAATGCTATGAAAGCACCCGAGGTCAATGCCTAGTATTTCAAAATATGTTTTTTGTATTTATAGTTGGTGATATTAACCTGAAATCTGTCTAATTTACTATTAGAACAACTAGCCACATCTAACTCTACTTGACTAATACATGACCGAATCTCTGGGGTTCTTATTTTACTATCTAAAGAACATTTATTTTCTGGAGTTCTTATTTTACTATCTAAAGAACATTTACAAAATAAACTAAAATTAATTTTTTAAAAAAACCACTCAATGTCATTATTTCAGGAAATTCTCTTCTCTGAGATCTACTAACAATTTACAACACTTCAAAGAGCTGCAAGAGTCAACAATATAAACATTATAGTAACAAGAATAAAAGAATCCTAGCTTCTGGATATAGTCTGTTTTTTGGAGGGTTTTTTTTTTAACTTAAATTCACAATGTAAAAACCTGTCCTGCTCACTAGTTAAACCAGAATTAAAATGCCCAACTAATAATTTGGTACCTAAATTACAAGAAAGAGCCATCTGCACAATTAAAAAACACATTGCTTTGGTTGGCTACCATTCTTTCAAGAAATGCTCTTAAAAAACAAGAATGCCATGGATACAGCAGGTGCTCAATAACTGCTTACTGAAAGACTGATTATCCTTGCACTTCAGTGATAATATTCAAACAGTTTTCAAAGGTTATTACTTATTAATCCTCCAAAAGAATATTACCTCTGATTTTCTTTTAATGCAGTATACTGAAAACAGCATGGGTCCAAGTCTTGGATGGATGTGGAGATATATAGATATAAATGTGTGTGTGTGTGTGTGTGTGTGTGTGTGTGTATGTATACATAAATATCTCATGTCATTTTGGCCTCTACAGAGCTCGGTTTCCTCATTTGTAAAATCTTGGAATTGCATTGTATCTCCAGTAAGGGAAAAGAGCTAGATCTTACACAACTTTCAAATTTTATGACTATGAAACCTGGCAGCTATGTTCATGTAAGGAGAATGGAAACAGACATAACAGAGAATTTAAAGCACTGGGGGGGGGGGGCAGGGAGGAAACATAGGAAAATAAAGGTAGTAAGATGTAGAGACAAAAGCACTCGATATGAAGTCCAGAGTTCTCCAGTAGTCTCCGTTCTACCACTGACAGTCAACGTGAAGTTGGCAAGTCACTTGCAATCAGTATTCTTGTCTGAAACAGGAATAATAATACCTCCCCTGCCTGTTACGAAACCAAATAATGCAATGTGAAGAATGTGGTAAATTCAAAAGTGCTAGGCAAAGATGAAGTATATCATTACCAGTTCATTTAAGAGCCTGAGATCAGCCAGTAACATTCCTTGGTTAACAGATAACAGGAAGGAGAGGCAAAGAATATTAAGCCTTTGTCAAGTTATGTGACCCTAAGATACAGAGTTTTGCTGCTTCCTAAAAAATATAACACGTACCTTATAAAGATAGGTAGGTCAGTAAGCTTCCACAAAACAGTGCGTTTGACTTCAGACTTCTGTGCCTAGTCCCTTAGGTCATAGTCCACTTTTTTTCAGACAATTGAGAATAGGATTCCAGAATCATTTTAAAATTGGAAGGGACCTCATTCTTCCAGTCTCTCATTTTATCAGATGAGGAAACTGAGGTCCAATGAGGTTTTAGGGGATTACTGAAGGTCACATTATTAACGCTAGTGGCTAAGTTAAGAATCTGGGCCTCCTCATACTTAGCCCAAACCTCTTGACATTGAAGTGAAGAGCAAAACAGGAATTAGATCAATTCCTTCTAGATTTTTGGCAATTTAAATTCTGATTTCATACTCAAAAAAAGTTGGAAGACTCAGGGAAAAAAACTTAAGCCATTTATCACCCTTCTACACTACTAATGTTTGGGTACACATCCTATTTTTCTAAGTATTTTACAAAAGTGGGATCATTTTGGACATAGTCTTCTATAATTTTTTTTTAAAAAACTTAGCAATTCACATTAAACATTTTCCTACAATTAATTTTTTTATTTTTAATGGTTGCAATGAATGTATTAATACTATAAATATCAAACCGATCTCCAGTTACTTCCTCACTAAATATTAGGTTATTAAGTAGGAAATGTTCGATTTCCTTAAGTACTACATTTGACAGCTGATATCTCTGACATTTCACTTTGACACTTCTTGTTTTACCTTGTGAAGGTACATCCTCAGTCTTTCAAATGCACATTTTGGTTTGTGATTATCTTTCAAATTTTTTTTAGAGCAATTTTTGTGAAACCATGGACAAGTAAAAAATTCATGTTATTTTCAAGTATGAGTTCTATTGTGGAACCAGTGCAGTGTAGACAGCTTGAAATAGCAAGTGTTTCGGAAGGGAATGGCTAGTAAATGCACAGTGTATCGGTTTGGGAAGTTCTGTTCTGGTGATTTTGATGTTGAAAATGAGGCACATGGGGGACCTGAGAACAAGGTGGATAATGATGAACTAAAAACTGTAGTGAAAGTGAATCTATCTCAACCTATGTATGAATTAGCAAAGTTTGACATTATTATTCCAACAATCTTCAATCATGTGAAAGAAATTGGCAAGGTAAAGAAGATGGATAGATGGGTACCACATGAATTAAATGAGCATCAGAAGAGAAATCGTCTCAAAGCTTGCCTTTCTTTACTGTCACATCAAGGTGAACCATTTCTATACCATATTGTTACATGTGATGAAAAATGGATTCATTATGACAATCACAAGCGTTCAGTGCGATGGTTGGATAAAGATGAAGTACCAAAAAACAGTCAAGAACCGAACATTCATTAAAAAAAGCTAATGATGTTTATTTGGTGGACCAGTGCTGGTATTATCCACTACAGCTTCATGCAACCTGGTCAAATGATTACAGCGGTATCTACTGCAACCAACTGGACGAAATGATGAGGATGCTTGTGATTAAGCAGCCGAGATTGGTCAATAGAGACAGGCCAATCCTCTTGCAAGACAACACTCAACCATGTTGTACAAACAACACTGCTCAAACTACAGAAGTTGGACTTAGAAACTCTCTGTCATCCACTGGATTCACCAGACCTTGCACCAACTGACTACCACTTCTTCCAGGCTTCGGACCACTTCTTGCATGGAAAATATTCAATTCTCAACAAGCTGTGGAAAACGCCTCTTGTGATTTCATGGCCACTTACTTTCCAGGCTTCCTCGCTGCTGGCATAAACAAACTGGCATAAACAAGTTAAGATGGTAAAACCGTGTCAACAGTTTAGGTATATACTTTGATTAACTGTACTGCTTCTTGTTTGAGATATAATAAACTACCCTTTTAATTTGAAATCGAACATTTTGTATTTAATGACCTAATAGTTTTACAAGAGGAATTTCTGACCTCTTTGACCACCACTAAATTTCATTCTTTTACACTGTTAGGTTTCTGGCAATTTATATTCCTAGTATTTAAGAAGGTACTCAAGTAAATACCTGTACTACCAAGAAGGTCATAGGATTTTTAAACACATGAAGGTTTGGAACAGAGATCAAGTTCTAATCATGCTTGCTTTTTAGGTTACATTCACAGAACACTCCAAAGGCACAGTAACATGTAATGAACCAATATATGTATAATACTTAAGATCATACATAGCATGATACATCTCTTTTGAGTGCCTTCGCTTCACAATGGGGATCCACTGGCTTCCCAATGAAGTTCAAGGTTCATATAATACTGATACTGACGTTGTTCCTCACATTTAGACAGATTCTCCTGTCTGTACTTTTCAGAAACATCAACAACTAGGAAAGATCCACTTATTATTCACAAAAGTAGTATTAACTAGATTCTCTTCTGGGAGGGAAAGATGGTCCCCAAATAACAAAACTGAACCCTGTAATGTATGGCAGCCAAACAGAAAACAGCCCAAAGATTCAGGAAATGCTAAACATCTTTTAAGTCTAATAGGAGTTATTTGGTTTTTACTCCCCCCACCCCCTCAGGTGGAACTCTTTCCAGAATGACCAAAAACGAAAGTTAGTAAAATATCTAATGAACTGACCCTTGCATATTGATAACTGAAACTTTACTGGTGATTAAGATATTTCAGAGACCTCATAGGCTTTCTCCTTAATTCTAAGGACTACCAACTTTGTGTATCACTGAAATTGCATTACTGACCTTATTTAGAAGAAAGTCACACAAATCATTACTGTTCATTGTTTATTACATGCCATGCTCTGTATTAGGTTTCACATATACTATTTCATTTATTCTGCACAACAATCTTTCAAAGTAGGAATTTTAATCCCATTTTATAGATGAAGAAAAAGTCTTGTCTAAGTATAGCCAGATAGTAAATGACAAGCCAAGATTCAAATCTAGGACTGTCAAACTCTAAAACAAAACTTTTACAACTGTATCATACTACTGTTTAAAAAAATCAAAATCAAGTACAAAAAGCTCAGTAGACTCTATGGTTTCCGATTTTTCAGTTCAACTTGCAGACAATCTAAAACTACCTTTCATTATTATGTCCTTAGTTAAAAATTTTCACTGGGGCCTACTCACTGCCTAGGAAGCATATTTCCCTGAGCCAACTCTTCTTTATCCCTTGTGTGTCAATTTAAACGCTATTTCCTTAAAAAGAACTATCTTGACCTTCTAATCTAAATTAGGCCTCCCTGTTATTATTCATTCAAAGTACCCTTCTTACATTTTCTGGCTGTTTTCATAATCTGGGTGCTGATTTATTTAAAGTTCCATTAGAATAGGGACCATGTTTGGTTTGTTCACCAAACTACACCCAGCTCGCTCCTAGCCCTGTATACCCAAAGGCTGGCATCAAGCCTGTCAAACGAAGGTGCTCTTTTGCTGAATGTATAAATGGAATAAAAGAAATAAAGCTAAAGAGTCAAGGACTTCCATAACCTGGCCCTATCGTGCCTTCTCAGTCCCATTTTCTTTAATCTAGGTCAATTCACTGCTCCCTATGGAGGTCTCCGGTTCCTTCTGAGACTGTAAATCCTACCGAGACTTTACTGTTCAGTTTAAAAACCCATCTCCACTAGGAGCCCCAATCCAGAAATACCCAGCCTCCTCTTTCCTTCCCTTGACTCCCATAGCACTTGTTCGCCATCCTGCTAATCCAGCCTTTACCACGAAAGGCTAGCAGGGTTAGCTCTGCAGGGTTAACTTACTGTTCATGGAGGTAGGTCTTAGGTCTCCACTTAGACCTGTACTGTGTAATAAAGTAGTCACTGGGCATGTGTGGCCATTATGTATAAAGCAATTAAAATTAAATAAAATTTAAAAGGCAGTTCCTCATTTGCATTAGGTACATTTCAAGTGTTCAATAGCTACTAAGGGCTAGAGGGAACCATACCGAACAGCACAGATACAGAAAATTTCCATCATCACAAAAATTTCTGAGTGCCATACAGTGAAGATGGTACTATAACACCTCATAAACAGTGACAGCTCAATAAATACTTAATAGAGTAATAAAAAAATAACTTGCTGGATAGGAGAACTTTAACATGACCCTAATTACATTGTAGACAGTTGTCTTCCACATTAGCACAGGGTCTACACATTAAGTTAATGCCCATTGCTAGGTCAAGCCTTCAGTTTCAGAGAATCCAAGACAATAATAGCCAACTATACAAACAACATTTGTATGGTATTTATCCAGTTTATAAAGAGCTTCACATTCTTCAATCATCTGGCTAATATATTTTTGGTGAGGAGCACAGGGATTCAGGTTAAGTCTAACATTTACCTAGTGGCAATTAAGTGCCACAGTGTGAGGTAATTTTCCTGTGTTTTCATCAGCCTCACAAGATCAAGATGAAACTGAGGCTGAGAGACGGTACCTATTCACACTGAACAGGAACCAAACCCACATCTCACCCACTGTATCTTTGATTCCTTCTGGCTAGGTATTTCTACATAAATAAAGTCAATGTATTCAATAGAGTGGACACTGGCTAATAAAATTACAATCTCTCTTGTGTTTGGAGAAAAGAGGAAAAAGGTTAAAAATGAAAAACTTTTATAACACTGAAAGTGTAGTTTGATACTATAAAGTTAGAAACCAACTTTAAAGATACTGCATTTTTTCCCTTTAATTAGAAATAAAGGCACTTTATTTTGGGAGTAAAAGGGCCAGATTAGGGGAAGAAGTACAGGCAATTTTGGAAAGCCCAAATTATAAGACATTTTAAAAGATGAAGAGTAATATTGTTGAAGATAGATTTACAGTAGGGAATATATACTAAAATATAGCTGATGGCTAATATTAAGCTATTGTTGAAGATAGATTTACAGTAGGGAATATATACTAAAATATAGCTGATGGCTAATATTAAGCTATTTAAATGTTTCAGACCTATATTACAAATCATTCAAAATTATTTCAATGCCCAACTTATCTCCCTTTTAAATTCTGAATGACTCAAATGATTAATAATTGTAAATTATATATTGATTAAAGAATATATTAATGAGATTTCACAGTAAAAAAAAAATTAATAAGGGTGTGGCATTAAAGTCCTTTAAGAGTTTCGATAAGTGTCATCCAGAAGAACTGGGACATGTTCCAAACTGCACTGTCAATCTGCAAAGCCAGTGAACACTCAATCTCAGCTTCTTCAAATATGAAATAATGATGTTCTATTTACTCTACCACAAAGAAGAGAAACTAAGATGTTACCACATTTTTATTAGACTTCTAACCTCTGCCATAATTTTCTTTTAGAAAAATAGCACCAATGATGAGAAAACAGGCCCTTCATTTGTCCAACTTTTTTTTTTTTTTTTTTTTTGAGGATGTCTCTTCTTTGCACTAAGGCTCCCATTCTCAAGAAAGGATTGAAAGACGGATACACAAAAAGGCATCAAAGCATTCTTTAGAAGGCCCAGCAACCACTATGGATACTGCCAGGAAATCATTCCAAACACTCTCATTTTGAAAAAGGCAGCAGTTATAAGGCGAAGGGAAGTGGATGCTGTCAGAGGTGGCAGGTGTGTTTTGAGGCCAGCAGTGTTTTGTTTTTTAATGAGACACAGTTGCAGCTCTCCAATTGTGTGCCACAAGGGAGCAAGTCATCTGAGGGCTTCTTTTATAATCATCACCTTGGAGGAAGAAAACACTTTAAGGTGTAGGTCTGGCAACTCTTTTAGGCACAAAAGCTAAAGGGGTTAGAAGGCTTAAAAAAAATAATTCATGTGTTCCAGTCTAAAGAAGAAAACACAAAAAATAAATTCCAAAAAAAATCAGATAAAGTGAAAATGCGAAACTGGATTTCATGTTTCTTTCCTTTAGGGAGGAGTAGGAATGGGAAAGGAGTTACACTCTTGCTTGTTACTTCTTTCTATAATGTTGTAGATCTCTCTCTCTCTCTTAATAACATCCTTCTCACTGGTTACATAAAAGCAGAAGTGTCAAGGAAGAGTAAAGACTCCTGTGGTATCTTTCCGGAGCACTCCAAGAAAAAGGAAAGGAAAGAGAAAGATATTATATGTGCCAGTCCTGTAGTGTCCTGCTGAAGAGGGCAGCAGTGTTGGGATAAAAATGAGTTTATATGTTCCCTGTAACTATGAATCAGCTTATGCTAATTAAGTGCCGAGGCTTCCTCACCTTTATCTCAGACCCCACACTATACCCACAGAAGCTTCTCTTGAGAACGTTGTTCACCTTCGAAACACAATATTTTACCAGAGTCACTTTACAATCGTGTGATAAGTAAGGAGAAAGTCAAAAGCAGCCTCAAACTACCTTTAGTTAGTAAACGGAGGGATTTTTGGCCCATTAAGAATAAGAGGATCAGTAATCCATTCTTGCCAACGTCCGGGATGAACCTCAAAAGAGTTGTGTCTACAAAGCATACACAGACCCACAGTGATGTCTGTGCCCGTGCACCTTAAAGAGATGTCGGACATGGACCTACGGGTAAGTCTTTGGAGTTTCGTGAACTCCTGGGAAAGGGGAGGGAGGGAGAGCGAAACAAAGTCGTTCCGATTTGAATTTCCGAGGTCACTTCTAGGGACTCGCCCGCGAGGGAGTCCGGGTAGAGGAAAGCTGGCCCCGCGGCTGCAGACAACGGTCCGCCCGGACCTCACGCTGCCTCCGCCCCAGAAGGGCGCGTGGGCCAGGACCTGCGGTCAGCCCGCCGCCCGAGGTCGGCTCGAGGCGTGGCCCCGCCCTCGCCCACCCCCGACGACCCCCAGAGGCGGCGGAGGCGCGCGACTCACATGTGCGGGTTCCTCCTGAAGGCGTTGGTGATGTCCTTCACCACCCGCTGCACCAACACCGCCACCTCCTCGCTGGTCTCGGCCATGTTGGCGGCGGCCGCGGCGGCTCGGGCGCGCCGCCGGGAGAGCCGGGAGCCGGCGGGAGTTCCGCGGGAAGCGCGCGCGTGTGCACTGGTTTGGTCGCGCCTCCGCCGCCGTAGTCGCCGCCGAGCACTTCCGGGTCAGCCCACCACCGGCGGGGACGTGGCGCCTTCCTGCTGGGGTTGGTAGCTAGCTGCCTGGCGCGTCCTTGAATTTGCCTCGGCGCCGGTAACCGAGTTTCTCAGCGTCGGAGAGGATACTGTAGATTCATTTGCAAAGTTACCCGAGGCCGCTGATTTTATTATTTTATTTTAATTTTTAGTGTACTCGGAACCGAAGAGGAAGATGTCCTCAAGACACTCCCCAAGAGCCAGAGACCTGCCTGAACCCCCAGGCAGGTTCCCGGGAGTTCCAGGAGGAAAGTTGAACTGATAGTGCAGGCCTCTTGAACAGTTAGTCCCCGAGCTTTTTGAGAGCTTGTTCGATGTATTTTCCCGGCTAGAGGGATAAGGAGGTCCAGGGACTTTGCAGAGGAGAGTCCCTATTTGTCCGTGTTGGTGACCTCCTTTTGTACCTGCGTGCCAATTTTGGCCTCTGAAATTAAAAGCAGCCCTTTTTAAAAAAAAAAAGTTAATTAAAATTTTTAAATGAATTCATTAAAGGAAGGCAAATGAATGTGAAGGAAAAGTTATTTGCTGTCTGGCTGGAGGAAGAAGTTAAACAGATTTTCTACTTCATTTTTGAACATTGCTTCAGTTTTGGAGTAAAAAATATCAAGGCCCTGACAGAATTTACTCACAATCGCTATTTATCCTGCTACAAATAATTTTTGTAGGAAAAACCAAGGTTCTAGTCCATTTGGATTTTGAAATGTCATAATTCAGGTTTTCATGTTTCAGTTTTTCTTTTGCTCCTCTGATAGAAAAGTCTTGTTTTAAGTTTGTTTTTTCTTTCACCCTTGAAATCATTTATATCTTTTAAGAACTGGTTTATTTTGTTTTATTTTTATTTATTTTTGAGACAGAGTCTCAACTCTGTTGCCTAGGCTAGAATGCTGTGGCGTCAGCCTAGCTCACAGCAACCTCGAACTCCTGGGCTCAAGTGATCCTCCTGCCTCAGCCTTCCAGGTAGTTGGGACTACGGGCACAGACAACCGTGCCCGGCTAATTTTTTCTATTTTAGTAATTTGGCTAATTTCTTTCTATTTATAGTAGAGACGGATTCTCGCTCTTGCTCAGGCTGGTCTCCAACTCTGAGCTCAAGGAATCCTCCTTCCTCGCCCTCCCGAGTGCTAGGATTACAGGCGTGAGCTACCACGGCCCGCCAAGAACTATTTTTTTAAAAGCTAGTTTATATTGTGTTTAATGTGAACACGTGGAAGATTTAAAGTAGGGATTCTGATTGTGAAAGTAAAAACCATCCATTGGGGATGTAGAATGAATTAAATGAGAAATATAAATGAAAAATATAAATTAAGTATACCCAGTGGTCAGTATTACCGATGAATTTATTTATAAAGGCTGGACATTGGCCTGGTTTTAAAAGAAGTGAGAAAGAAGTTTCACAACATTGTAGAAAGCAAGATGGGACAGGTTTAAGAAGAATTAGTAAAATCAAACCTTACACTCTGACAAGTTCTGGAATGAAGCAGTGAAATGAGTGGAATGTGTGTTTAGATTCCAAAGCCAAGGAAACTTTAAATATCCTGGTTACCCTAAGAATTTGATAATCAGTTCTCAAATGGTTTGAGTTAAGTGACAAGTCTTTTTCCTCTTAATCAGGACCTTGGCAACCTAATGACAGTGGGAAATAAATCTCTACTTCTGGGGGCAGAGATCAAAGCAGCACACTCAGAAATAAGAATTTTTTTTCAAAGACTGTATTTTTAAAAATTAGTGTGATTTTCTTTTTTTTTGTATTTCACTCTAGTATATTTATGTTTAACAGGAAAAAATCTAAACTTTGTCCCCAATTCTTGATGTAAAATTGGTATTCCAGAAAGATAATTCCTCTGTACGACTCTTTGTATGCCCTCTCCACATACATACACACACTTTATACTCATTTAAAAGGCAGGCGATATATCTCATGTTTTTTCTAAGAGTTGAAAAATTGTTTCACCTGATTATTGAGGTTCTGTTATATTTAAAACTTGAATTTTTTTTAGAAAACCTGCTAATTTTACAGATACAGAAACTGAGGTTCAAAGAGGTTAAGATTTGAAATTCATGAGTCCTTAGTAATGATACATATACAAGAACAGGGTATGATAAATTTAGCATGATTTTGTTGAAGGACTAAAAGATTATGTTCAGGGATCTGCAAAACCCACTTATTGATAATAACAAAATACAGTAAATAGCTTAAATGCCCAATGATAGGACATTGATTAAATTATGATAAATTTATATGATAAAATACTATTTAGCCATTTAAAAATCTCATTATAACAAGAAGAATATATACCAAGTGGTAGGGGGAGATATGTTCATAGGAGAATTTTACTTTCTAAATAATGCAAAGAGCAAAGTATAATTTTTGAAATTTAAGAAAAGTTTTTTAAAGCATATGTTATTAAAGAGATGATGTATTTGCTAATTAGCCAACTATTTCTTATGTATATTAGTTTTCTTAGAGATGTATTCATTTTTTTTTCTTTTTTTTTTTGAGACAGGGTCTCGCTCTGTCACCAGGAGCTAGAGTGTAGTGGCATCATCATAGCTCACTGCAACCTCAACTCCTGGGCTCAAGTGATCCTCCTGCCTCGGCCTCCCAAGTAGCTGGGACTACAGGTGTGTACCACTACACCTGACTAATTTATCTATTTTTTGTAGAGGCAAGATCTTCGTATTTGCTCAGGCTGGTGTCAATCTCCTGGCCTCAAGTGATCTTCCCGCCTCAGCCTCCCAAAGTACCGGCACATGGCCGAGATGTATTGATTTTTTAAATGACCATGCCTCTCTATCATCATTTACATGGTTGTGAATATATTTTGACAATCCTCCTCCTCACCTCCCAAATTACACTTTTCATATTTTAGAATACTAATTGATGATAGGGAAAAATGTAGATGTGTAATGACAAAAACAGGTACCAAAATGTGTATGATATAATCCTAATTTCATATATGTAATGTGAATTATACCTAAATAGCACATATATGTAAAATAGACTGGGAGGATATAAACTAAAATGTTGACAATGGTTATCTCTGTATGATAGAATTACTGGAGATAATTAAAACATGTAAATATACATTCATTATACTTTCCTGGCTATTCCAAACTTTCTGCAATGAAAAACCTAATGTATATATGGGAGGGCCCTGGAAAGAAGGAGGACACCAAGGTGGTTTTAATGACTTTTGTGAAGAAATGGAGATGACCTTGTAATCTGTTTCCAGCTTTGCTCTGTATTATTCCACTTACATTACTATGACATGTTTATATACTCCATTTATTTTTATTTGAAGTCCATTTTCTGATGACATTATGCAAGACAGAATTCAAGTAGCACTGTGCTCTTACAATGGTAGTAGTTATTACAAAAACAAGTTTATTTCCTCCATTAAAAAAATTAAATGCCCAATTTTAAATGCTTTATCATAATATTGCCATTGTGATATCTTATAATATGCCAGACGTCAGCATTGTCCATTATCCTAAAATTTAAAATCTGAGAACTTACTAGCAAAGAAATAAGAGAACGATAACATAATATTAGCTAAGAAGCCACAATTTCGATGTCTTTTTATGAATTCTTAAGAAAAGTCAATGGGCATAGTGTCCATCTTTAAAGTTTTTATTAAAGACTATTTCAAGAAAAGGAATGGAAATTAATAAATTTACTTTAAAAGATGTGTACATTAAACCTAGGGACATTTGGTACATGTTTTGCCTTGATGTGTTAGTTCATTTTCCCAAATATAAGACTTACTATATATTCAAGAACTATTTAAAAATATCACAAAAGCACCCATGAATGCTAATGTTATCTGTTATTATATTTAGTTAACATCTCTATTACTGCATTATTCCAGTTGGGATAAATTGAGAAAATACATGCAATAGCATCTTTAAACTGTGAAGCACTATACAAATTATTTCTATGAGTAAAGAAAGCATCATTACTAGTTGGATTATACTCTTAACTTGTAGTGTAATATTTATAGGGACTGATAGTCTGAGTTTTAGGAAGGAATGTCAAAGAATAACTCCCCATGTGAGGCCTTCTGATTTTAGGCACTTTAATTTCTATGGTAAGTCCCCTAAATCATCAGTGTGCAAAAAGAACAGTACAAAACATGATGTGTTGGGTTTATAAGAGGAGAAGGCTAAATACTATCCGTGAGAAGACAAGACTCCAAACAATTTCACTTAATTATTCCATGAATTTTAATAATTGTTACAATTTGTAAGACATTGTGCTATCTGCTGGGTATTCAGTGGTGAGAAAAACAAACATGGTTCATGCCCTCCTGCAAGACTTACAGTCTGATAGAAGACATAGACAATATTCTAGTAAACAGACAAATATATAATGAAAAATTATAATACATGGCACAAAAGGAAAAAGCAGGGTACCATGATAAATGATAGCCGTATTGGGGTAAGGGCATAGTGGTCAGGAAAGCCCACTCTGGGGGGTGATATTTAAGCTGAGACCTGAAAGGTGAAAAGAAACCAGCCCTGTTAAAAGCAGAGGAAGGGCCTTACCAGTGGTGGAAACATTATGTGTGAAGCCCTAAGAACAAAAAAGCTAACTGAGCATGTCTCAAGAATTGAAAGAAGGGTAAATTAATAACTTTTACCAACCTTACAGTGTTTGTAATGTGATTTCAGATTAAGAATGGCTGTCACTTAAGTGGCAACAATGAGCATGATTGCCTAGCTCCAGTTTGTTCTTCTTTCTATCTTTGGGCTTAATATCTCAGTTGACCTATTTTCATGGTTACTGATTTTCTTCTACCTACTTAAGTCTTCTATTGATCTCCTCAAGTGAATTTTTCATTTCCATTATTGTACTTTTCAAGTCCAGAATTTTAATTTTCTTCCTTTTTATCATTTCTATCCCTTGTTTTGATATTTTCTATTTGGCAAGACATTGTTCTCATACTTTTCTTAAGTTCTTTAAACATGACTTCGTTACTTCTTTGAACATATTTAAAATGGCTAATTTAAATTCTTTGTCTAGTAAGTTCAACATTTGTTCTTCTACAAGGACATTTTTTTAACTCCTTTTCCCCCTGTGTGTGAACCATACTTCCTTATTTATTTGCATGTGTCATGATTTTTTTTGAAACTTGGACATTTTAGATAATACATGAAAACTCTGAAAATCAAATTCTCCTTCCTCCTCAGGGTTTGTTGTTGGTTGCTGCTTATGGTAATGGGTGTTGTTTATGTAGTGACTTTTCCAAATTAATATGATAAAATCTGTATTCTTTGTCATGTGTTGCCTCTGAAGTTTCTACTTAGTTAGGTTAGTTGACCAGGGAATGATTGGATAGTGATTTCCTCATGCGTCTGGAACGAATAAAGTTCCCAGTCTTTTCTGAGAGACTCTATGGACCTGTGGTAGCATGCCTTCAACACTCTGCCAGGAAGTTAACAACTCTGCTTTAGCCTTCACTTCTTCCTTGCACAGAGCCTCAATATTGGCACATTCTAGTACAGTGTCTTTTTCATAAAATGACTTTTTTTCCTTTAGGTAAATAACCAGTAGTGGGATTGCTGGATCAAGTAGTAGGTCTACTTTTAGTTCTTTGTGGAATCTCCATACTGTTTTTCAGAGGTTGTGCTAGTTGCAGTCCCAGTAACAGTGTATAAGTCTTCATTTCTCTCTGCATCCACGCAAGCATCTATTGTCTTGGGACATTTCGATAAAAGCCATTCTCACTGGGGTTAGGCGACATCTAATTGTGGTTTTGATTCACATTTCTCTGATGAGTAGAGACATTGAGTATTTTTTCATATGTTTATTGGCCATTAGTCCATCTTCTTTTGCCCTCTTTTTAATGGAGTGGTTTGATTTTTTTCTTGCTGATTTGCTTTAGTTTTTTATAGATTCTGGTTATTAGCCCTTTATTGGGTATATAGCATGCAGATATTTTCCTCCAGTCTGTAGGTTGTCTGTTTGCTCTGTTGATTGTTTCCTTGGCTATGCAGAAGCTTTTTGGAAAGCTGGCTTTTAGCTACTTTTCTTTTTTAATGCACAAAAATAATCTTAATGGATGTTAACAAAATCATACAGTCTCATGAGAATTATTTGCTTGAACACCTTCCTGTATTTCTTAAACTCCAGTTAAAATGACTTTGTGTGTGACTTGATCAAATTTAATCTTTTGCTAACGAAAATGAATATGTTCTTTATAAGAAAGTTCAAATAAAATATAAAAAATGTATTTCATTTAAAATAGTTTAATATTTCCTCCCAAAATTTTTGACAAGATTTAATTCTGACCAAGCGTAGCTCTGACCACATTGCACCAAGTTATATAAGCTTTCTTATAATCATTTTTTTATTGTGACAATCTTTAGATAAGTCCATGGGATAGCTATAAGTCAATCCCAACATCAACAATGGATTGTTCTTTCATACTGGCTTTAACTGAGCTGACAACTATCTTCCATTTCAACAAAAAAAGTGTTATTTCATAAATATTTTTTTCAGGAAGAATGAGTGAAGTCATTTTAAAAATTAATTTGACACCCTTTTTTGAAAGATCAAAGCCCTAAATCAGTATTATCCTAATAAGGAAGATAGAACTATTTAAGCACAATGTATTTCACCCTTAGGATTTTGAAATTTTAAAAAGGAAAAAGAAAAAATAATTTCAGACTTCTGTTTTATAGATTATATTTGGAAAAATCTAAACTGCTCTCTGACACATTTTAGACTATGTAAGACTTTTTCATTCTAAATTATAAACCAGAATTGGAACTCAATGCCATGCAATTTAATTCCTTTGTTTTTAAGGGTAGGCAATTGTATGTTTCGTGCCATTGGCCTTCCTTTTTTCACACCTAAATATGGAGAAAGAATGGAAAGGGATATTAGAGTTGAAAGTGTTCTATGTCCTATTTTTAAAATTTCTCTTTTTGTTTCTAAAGGTTTCCATATATGGCAGGCTATGAAACATTAAGCTCTGAAGAAAACACAAAGCGAAGGCACAGATACATTTAATGGGCTGTTTTGAAGAGTAACTTTATTTTTCCTACTAGGTGATTGATTGATTTGGCTGTTGTTGGAAAATCACATTAGGTTGCTGACTATCCTGAATTTTTTAATTCATATATTTATTCAACAAATATTTGTTAAGTGCTTAGTATGTTTCAGCCACCATTCTAGGCACTGGGGACAGTTCTTATGGATAGTCTTGTAAGTTTTTTTCTCATTTAAGAATTTCTTCATTATTTTATTAGACATTAGCTACCTTTTTTTGCATTGTTTTAGTTCATTTGCTTCCATTTTCCCGTGTTAGAAGCCAACATAATTTTGTAAACATGTAGTTGGATATTATTTTTTTTATCCCCTATGATAGCCTCTGTCTTTTAATTGCCATATTTAAACCACTGATGCTTAAAGTTAGACCATTGATGTTTAAAGTGACTATTGATATAGGTGGATAAATAGTTACCATATTTGTTATTGTTTTCTATTTGTTACCCATGTTCTTTGCTGCTGCTTTTTTTTTTTATTTTTCACTCTTTTTCTGCCTTCTCTAATTTTAATGGAACATTTTATATGATCCCATTTTCCCTCCTCTCGTAGCATATTATATTAGTTTGGTGAGGCTGTCATAACAAAATACCACAGACTGGGTAGCTTAGACAACAGAAATTTATTTTCTCAGAGTCCTGGAGGCTAGAAGTCCAAAAGCAAGATGTCGACAGGGTTGGTTTTTTCTGAGGCCTCTCTCCTTGCTTGTAGATGGCTGCTTTCTTGTTGTGTCTTCTGTCTTTGTACACACATACCTAGTGTCTCTCTCTGTATCCAAATGTCCTCTTCTTATAAGGACACCAATCAGATTGGGGTTCACCCTAATGCCCTCACTTTAACTTAATTACCTCTGTAAATGCTGTATCTCCTAATACAATCACATTCTGAGGTACTGGGGGTTAGGGTTTCAACATGAATTTGGGGGGGATACATTTAGAATGTAATACATATAAATTCTTTTTTATTTATTTTTTGAGAGACAAGGTGTTGCTCTGTTGCCCAGGTTGGAGTACAGAGGTGGGATCATAGCTCAGTGTAACCTTGAACTCCTGGGCTTGAGGGATTCTCCCACCTCAGCCTCCCAAGTAGCTGGGACTACAGGTGTGTGTCACCATACTCCACTAGTTTTCTTAATTTTTTGTAGAGACAGGGTCTTCCTATGTTGCCCAGACTGGTCTCAAACTCCTGGCCTCAAGCAGTCCTCCTGCCTTGGCCTCCCAAAGTTCTGGGATTACAGGCATGAGCTACTGCAGCTGGCCAAATTATACTTCTTTTTAAACTTTTTTTTAGTGGTTGTCCTAGACTTAAAATATATATTTACACCTAATCAGAGTCCACTCTCAATAACACTATACTGCTTAAAGAGTAGTACAAGTACCTCATAACAGTGTATTCCCAATTCCTTCCTCCTGTACCTTATAACATTGCTGTTATTTATTTGACTTACTCATAAGTGATAATCACTGAATACAATATTGCTGTTATTAGTCTGCATAAACTTACCTTTTATAGCAATTAAGAATAGGAAAAATAAAATATTTCATTTTACTTTCATTTATTTATTCTCTAAGGCTCTTCCTTTCCTTACATAGCTCCATGTTCCTGACCTATATCATTTTACTGGTCTATAGAGAACTTCTTTTAACATAACTAATTCCCTCAATTTCTATTTGAGAAAGTCCGTATTTCTCCTTTGTTTTGAAGAATAATTTCACTGGATACAAAATCCTAGTTTGGTGGGTTTTTTTCTTTCAACACTTTAAATATTTCATTTCACTCTCTTCTTACTTGCATTGTCTCTGAAGAGAAGTCTGATGTAATTCTTATTATTGCTCCTCTATGGGTAAGGTGTCCCATCCCCGCCCCCTACCCCGACTTCTTTCAAGATTTTCTCTTTGTCTTTGGTTTTCTACAGTTTGAATAAGAAATACCTCAGTGTAGTTTTTTGTTATTTATCCTGCTTGGTGTTCTCTGAGCTTCTTGGATCTATGGTTTTGTGTCTGTCATCAATTTTGGAAAATTCTCAGCCAGTATTATGTCAAACCTTTCCTCTGGTCCTTTTGCTCTTCTCTTTTTGGCATTCCTGTTATGCATATGTTATACCTTTTGTAGTTGTCCCACAGATCAACATAACATTCCAACATTTTGAAATGCCAAGAAATACATTTTTTCAAGAATAAAGGTAAACTGAAAGTTGGATTTAGGAACCTTGGTTCTACTTCATTTGTTCATCCATTTATTCATTCATTCAACTTTTTTTTTTTTTTTTTTTTTTTTTT
>RJWJ010005222.1:0-69841 GCA_004363605.1 Indri indri | reverse complement strand
AAAAAAAAAAAAAAAAAAAAAAAAAAAACATTCCAAGCCTTTAGACAAAGCTTCATGTCTTTAAATGATTACAAGTCAAAGAATCTTTAAACCCACCTATAACCTGTAAGCCCCCGCTTCCAGATGGCCCACCTTTTCGGGCCAAACCAATGTATGCCTCCCACATATTGATTTATGACTTTACCTGTAACCCCTGTCTCCCTGAAATGTATAAAACTAAACTGTGACCCAGCCACAGCGAGTCCACTTGCTCAGGGCTTCTTGGGTGTGGCTCGGGGTCATGGTCCTCAAATTTGGCTCAGAATAAATCTCTTTAAAATTGTTTTACAGAGTTTGGTCTTTTTTTTCCGTTGACAAGTCATTTGCTGAAGTCACACGGCGAGTAATCTTCGTAAGTGCAGGATGGTGTCGGTCTTGCCTCTCATTTGATCCATGGCGACAGGTGTGCGCCTCGCACTTGCACGGAGCTCGTGCTTACACTGCATTTAAAAAGTGTGCTGGGCATAGCTCAGTCTCACATCTCAATAGGACGGGAAACTGAGGGACGGGTAAGAAGCAGCCAGGCTCAGACTAAGCAGCTGGCTTCAGAGACCCTGCACTGAACTGCTGTAGGGTTCTTCCTTTGCAGGAGCAGAAATGCTTAGAATTGCAGAAGTTTTAAGGAAACAAATAGTCAACAAATCAAAGCAAACTGAGATGCCACCATTGGGTAAGACAATTCCTTAGTCCTTGGGACTACTTCCCATGAAGTCTTCCATCGCACCGACGGCAAGATGGATGCACAGTTCCGGCCAAAGGAAGACGTGTCTGAAAGAATCTTTTTTTATCCCAGAGCATCCGAACATCAGTGAGTAGTAATCAGTGATATAAAAATATTCAACTAAAACATTTCCTTCATTCTTTTGGCACTGAAATATGTTACTTAAATGACATTCTCTGGAGAAAATGGGCAGAAAAGTCCAATGGGATTAAGGTGAAAAGTTGAAGTCAACCAGCTCTGCTGGGGGAGGACGGCTGCGGTCTGGGAAAAGAGAAGAATGGAAAAATCCTTGCAGTTCCTAACAAGGAAAAGAAGTTTAGTTTGGCCTTGTCAAGCACAAATAGAACTTGGGTGGCAGAGGAAAAAAGCGAAGGAATGCTTTCGCAGTGCGCTCCTTTCCCTTCCCCAAACGGGAAGTTTTACGGCTCTGTTGCTTTTGCTTTCCGAACTATTTTGATAGTTTTTTTACCTCCAAAGAATTGTTTTAAAAGGTCATCTCAGCATTTTTTTTCCTTTTTATAAAATAAAAGAAATTTGAAAAGTGAATTAAAAATATTTATTTTGGGGGGGATGATGACAGGAGGGATGAAGGCAAGGGGCCGGCTGAGTGAGGGCCCCCCTCAATTGTCAGATGCCGGGGCCCTGCTGCTCTAGTAGAGGCTGCCCCGGTCATTGTCACAAATCTGATGCCAGAACCTTATTTGACTTGGCTGTTGCCTTTGCTTCAGTCATCGCACTGTCCTGTGACTTGACGTATCTGAGATCACGTCACGCAGAACAGCACTAGGTGCAGTCCTCGGCCCCTGGGCAGGTATGTTGAACCTGGTGGATTCCATGTACGTACTCTCTGATCAGGGCTATTCTCAGATTTTTTTTGTGTGTGAAAGAAATAAACTTCTATGTTGTTTAAGACCCTAATACATTGGGTTTTCTAAAACTCGCAACCACATTTAAACTTAATTAACATAGTAAGAAAAGTTTTAATTTAAATACAGTGACAAGCTATTAAAGGATTTTTTTTTTTTTTTTTTTTTTTTTGAGACAGAGTCTCACTCTGTTGCCCTGGCTAGAGTGAGTGCCATGGCATCAGCCTAGCTCACAGCAACCTCAAACTCCTGGGCTCAAGCAATACTCCTGCCTCAGCCTCCCAAGTAGCTGGGACTACAGGCATGTGCCACCATGCCCGGCTAACTTATTCTATATATATTCTAGGTGTCCAGATCATTTCTTTCTATTTTTTTTTTATTAGAGATGGGGGTCTCGCTCTTGCTCAGGCTGGTCTCGAACTCCTGACCTTGAGCGATACACCCGCCTCGGCCTCCCAGAGTGCTAGGATTACAGGCATGAGCCACCGCGCCCGGCCTAAAGGACTTTTTTAAAAGTTGAGGTGAAATTCATGTAATGTAAAACTAACCATTTAAAAGTGAACAGTTCAGTGGGATTTAGTACATTCACAGTGTTGTTCAGCCAATTTCAAAACAATGCCACCACTCCAAATAAAACTCTCACTTACTATGCAGTTTCTCTCCACAGCCCATTGAAAGGTTTTAAGCAAAGAATGATGTGATTTGATTCACACTTTGAAAGGATCACTGTATGGAGAGAGGGCTGAATTGGAGTAAGAGGCAGCAGCAGGACAGATTAGGAGGCAGCAGTGACCGGCCAGGTAAGAGACCATGGTGCTGAGCAGGGCTGCCGAGTTCACGGCTAGGCTAGGATGTCGTGGTGGATTTAGGGAGAAGGAGGTGACGGACGAGTAGGAACTGAGTATGACTCACGGGTGTCGGGCCTCGGGTGCTGGGTGGAGCCAGTTATTGAGACAAGGAAGACTGGGGAAGAATAGATTTAGGGAAGAACATTTAAAAATTCAATTTTGTACATGTTAAGTTTGAAATTTCTGCATTAGGAAGACCAGACGTCCTAGTTATTTTACCCATATTCCATTATAGTATCTATTATAGTATTCACTGCACAGCAGTAAGAGGAAACTTCTAAATTTTATTATATTCTAAAGCCATGCAATGACTCTACATCTAACTGAGTTAAAGCCACAGTCATGTCAATGATATGTAACCCTTATATTTCCCCCACCTCCAACCCACTCCCATTACCTCATCATCTATGCTCCTCGCTCATTCTGTTCCACTGGCTGCCATGCTGTTCCTTGAACATATCGACTCTGCTCTCACCTAAGGACCTTTGTTGTGTCTCTTCCTTTTGTCTGGAATGATTTTCCTACAGATAACATAAACATCTTCCTGACCTCATCTCCTTCAAGCCTTTGGCCGAATTTCAGCATCTCAATGAGGTCTGCGCCAACCGTGAGTAAAAATAATCATTTGATGTCTGAAAGGAGATGTCAAATAGGAGCTTGCAGAGATGCATCCAGAGCTGAGAGGAGAGGTGAAGTCTGGATGTATTAATGTGGGAGTAGAGAGTAGTTAAAGTCACAAGAATGGGTGAAATTACCCAAAGAAAAATCATGACTAGGAAAGAGAGGTTCCAATGTTAAAACCTGGGGAACTCCAACAGTTCGAGGTCAGGGGGAGGTGGAGAAGCCAATAAAAAAGGTAGCAATTACAAGCAGTAATGTGGGACACAGGTGAGTGGTCAACAATGCCTAGCACTTCATAGCAGTGAACAAGAAATAAACTTCCACGGTGTGTGTTTTTATACATTTCAGGGCCTGTTTATAATGGCAGTTACCCCACCCTGACTAATACAAGGGGATCCAGCAAAGGAAAAAGCAAGGAGAGAGGCACGCACCAGGCCTTTCTAGAGGGCAACCAACGTATCCCACCTGTTAGAGAAAACAGGGCCTTAGGAGGGAGGTTGCCAGGTGAGAAATGGGACTGTTGTGTTCGAACCTCTGGCAAAAATGGTTGGTAGAGGTTCAGCAGGTCTATTAGAAAAAAATAAAAGGTGGCTACATGGGAGGCTGAGCAAAGACAGTTTCGACTTTAGGATAAACCACAACATTCGAAATGCACACCTGGGGTCAGGCAGTGGAAATTTACTGGTCACAATAACATCAATGACTGTGACTGCTGACTTGGCCAAAAACTATAATAAATCTATATCGAGAGGATGAAAAAAAAAGGGACGTGTGTGTGTGTGTGTGTGTGTGTGTTCATGTGTGTGTCATGGTACACTTCAACTTCTATAGTAGGAGGTAAATTAAAAAAGTTTAAAATAGATCGAGAAGGCCAGGCGTGGTAGCTCACGCCTTGTAATCCTAGCACTTTGGTAAGGCAAGAGGATTGCTGGAAACCAGGAGATCGAGACCAGCCTGAGCAAGAGTGAGACCCTGTCTCTAGAAAAAATTGAAAAATTAGCCAGGCACAGTGGCACATGCCTGTAGTCCCAGCTACTCAGGAGGCTGAGGCAGGAGGATCGCTTGAGCCCGGGAGTTTGAGGTTGCTGTGAGCTAGGCTGACGCCACTGCACTCTAGGCCAGGGTGACAGAGGGAGACCCTGTCTCAAAATAAATAAATGAAATGAAATGAATCAAGAAATAGCAGTATAAGCCTACGACTTACAAATATGTCAGTAGTTATCAGTGGAAACAGCATAAAAGTTGAAAGTGGTTTTCGCTGGGAGTGGGGTAGGGTAGCGGACGGTGGGTCGGGTAGGGGAGTATTAGTTTTCATTAAAGCCTTTTCGTACGAGCTGAATATTAAACATCCTATACACATATTGGATCAAAATTGTTCACACATTGCAACTGTTTTTTCTTTTTTCTTTAAGATTGGACGGGAGGGAAAGAAAGGGGGGTAGGAAGTGTGGACAATTCTTTCAGGAAATTTTGCCTGCAAAGGGACGGGGCAGCAGCCCAAATCATTAAGGAAGGATTTAAACTAAAAAAAAAAAAATTAAAGTAATAATACTTAGCGAACACACCAATTAGTGCAGGGTTTATAAAGAAGAGCAAAGTTCCCTGCCCCACCCTTTCCAACTCCTGGTTTTCTGTTCACTGATAAACATTTACAGGCCACCGGTCGCCCTCGGCATGGTGGCAGGAACATGGTTTCCTGCCTGTAGGAGGAAGGCACAGACCACAGGATCCACGCCGCGGCCTCTGCCTTCTGTCCGCTCAGAGAGGAGCGTTCCCTGTCCTGTGAGTAGCAGACCGTGGCTGGCACAATTCCCTGTCCAGTTCTCCCCACCACCCAGCCCTCCCGAAGGAAGGTGCGCCTGCAGTGGGAGCCGGGGAGCAGGAAGTCAGGCCATGCACACAGCACCCTGCAGAATCCTGTGTTCGCGCAGGATCACAAAGTCCTCACTAGCAAAGTGCCTGAGCAAAGGTGAAGGAAAAAAAACCCAACTCGGTCCGAGCCCAAGAGTTCAAGATCAGCCTGGGCAACCTTTCAAGACCCCGTCTCTACAAAAAATTTTAAAAATTAGCTGGGCATGGTAGTGCATACCTGTAGTCCTAGCTACTCGGGAGGCTGAGACAGGAGGATCGCTTGAGTCCAGGAGTTTGAGGTTGCTGTGAGCTGTGATTGCACCACTGCACTCTAGCCTGGGAGACAGAGCAAGACCCTGTATCAAATAATAGTAATAATATTTAGCAAATATATCTATGTGCCAGACACTATTCTAACCATTTTATTTGTATTATCTAATTTACCCTCATAACAACCCTATGAAAGCGGTAGTGTTACTTCCCCTCTTCTGCAGAAAGTATGACCGAGACCCAGAAAAGTTAAATAGCCCGGCCTGGGGTGCAGAGCTGGTACGTGGTGAGAAGTGGGGTTCCAATGCAGGGAGTCTGGCTGCAGAACCTGTCTGACCACTAAACTGTACTACATACTAGATAAATTCTTCAATCGCAGAGGAGGGAGCAAACTAAACAGCCTGGTTTGTTTATTTTGATCATGAAAATATTTGTTTTTCTGTGCCTTTCATATAAACATAATTTTGACAGCTCACACTATAACTTTCATCTTGATTATGTGGTTATTATTAGTTGTTTTGCTAAGGTTTCATTCATACTGAGCTTTTTATAGACAGGATCTAGTTAGGCCTAGGATACACATTCTAAATTTTGACTGCAGGACAGAGGTGTCTTGGCCACAAACTAGATCGATCAAATAAACCTTCCAACTGAATGGTTTTTCAAATAGGTTCGGCAAAAGGTATGTGTCTAGCAAAGAAAGGTTTCATACCTAAGCATTGGTAGAGTATTCCCTTAGGAGGAAATGGTGATTATTGCACAACTAGCATTTCCCAGGGCAGTTTTGAGATACGTAAGGAAATCGTTTAGTTTGGGAATTGATGTGCTATCTACAGCTGAAGCCTCATCCAAAAGCTCATATTTTAGATTCTAAAGATGGATGCTTCAGTTGCTCTGTGTGTGTGCACCACACTACGGCTTTTCTATGAGTGAGATGACAATGACAGTAATAATTATTATTATAATAAAAATTTACCATTGGTGCTATGAGCCAGGATCTCTGCTAAGCAAAACAGTGGAATAAAAATGAGATTTAATAAAAGACACTGAATGCCACTAAGAGGTCGACACACATAAATGCTGTCTGTAGTTGACTGGGGCAGGATGCCATAAACTGAAAGGGAAAGAGAAGAGAACAGAGCAGGTGACGCTACCTTACTGCTGCGAAAGATCTTCCTGTGGAGTGGCTGTCAGGTCATCCTCAGCTCAAGCTTCCAAGCCGTGATGTCCGTCTCCCCACAGGAGCAAATGCCTTGGTTGGATGGATGTCCAAGGTGACCTTCCAGGTGGAAGCCTCTCCCCCAGTTGGCAGCAGCCCTTGGAGACTTCAGTAGCAGGAGGCTCATAGTGGAGGACCGTCACGCCCCTGAACAGGTGAAACAACGGAAGAAGGTGTGGGGAGGAGGTAACTTATGGCTTGAGATCGTACCTGCTGTGGTCCCTCAGTGTGGGTGTGTGAGCACTGACTTGTTGTGTGCAGAGAATGCTGGAAATACACCTGGTGCACACAGCACCGAGATTTTTACAAGGCCTGTACAGCTAGTGACTGAGGCCATTTGAGAGGCCTAATTTGAGGAAAAGTTGGAAACATTTGGATTAAGGTGCAACTATGTATTCATAGATGTTTAACCAGATGTCAGTACTAGGCGGCTAATGATTTATACCACTTTTGAGACTCTATAGATGCCTGGGTGTCATTTCGGCTACTTTCTCTGCCCTCCCCACCCCCTTTTTCCGGAGGTAAATTGCTGTGGCAGAGAGCTACAAGCAGGCGAGCTCCCCCTGGAATAACTGTGCTAGCTGATACATTCCCTCCCAGAATCCCACAGATGCTGGCAGAAGACACGAGACCCTGAGGTCAGAGACGAAGGGCTTTATTACTGACAGCAAGAGCAGCTACATGAGTTTCAACATCGCTGTGCCTGGTCCCCAGCCCCAAATCCCACAGGAGTGGCGGGAGGCCGGGTGGAGCTGCACAGCAGTGGTGTGCCCAGGAGAGGAACCCTGACACGTCCGTGGCCTTGTAGACGGCAGTGAGAGAGTCGCACTTTGTCTGGCGGGAAGCAGGTACAGTACAGGACCTACAGCGCATCACCTGATTTGCAGGGCTGCCAGCTGCATAATCAGTTCTGAGAAGTGGCTCATGCGGGGAGGGGCGTTGGGAGTGCCGTCCAGGCTTTGCGATTCGGCACACGTAGCAAGGTACGTGGGAGTGTCAGGAGCTCACGGTCAATGGCCTCTCAACAAATACAAAGCACAAACTTCATTTTCAATATTCAATCGGTCACGTGCTTGTTGGCTATGACATAGTCTCTGTATCTCTGTGAAAATTATATTCAACTCAAAGCAAAAACTCAAGGATTAGCTACCTAGGGCCTTAGTCCTGGGACATCCCAGAAGGATCTGGAGGAAGGGCCCTGCAGTATGCTGTTTGCCCTGGGTCTAACCAGGCCTCCCTTAAGTCCTGTAAGCTAGACATGAGTTCAACACCCAGGGTGTGGAACTCCGCGGTTGTTCTCTTTCTAGGGCTGGGGAGTGGGTACTATTCTCTTCCCTTCCCCCACCCCATCCTGCCCCCTCATAGGTGGCACAAGGAACAAGTTGGAGAAGAAGGATCGGACTAACCTTACCAGAGCTGGGGTGTGTGGGTGGGGGAAAGAATGATCAATTAAGAAAATCCTAGTAGCACAAGTAGAGCTAATTGTATAGGCAAGCTTCACTCATAACCTCTGCATAAAAATGTGTCTGTGTATATATATTTTTCTCTAGATGTTTCAGGAAGAATGTGTACTTCCTTTTTCTTAATTTATATGGTTTCTTTCTCCTCTTTCTCGTCTTTTTCTCTCTCCCTTTCTCTCCTACCCTTTCTTTAATCATCTTTCCTCGTTTCTCTCCATTATGAAAATATTGCAGAGAAGTTCCCCCAGACAGCTTCTTGTCAGGAAAGATAAGTTTCATTTTTATAAACCGTAAGTGAACATTTATTTAAAAATAGAGTTGGCTGGGTGCAGTGGCTCATTCCTGTAATGCTAGCACTTTGGGGAGGCCAAGGTGGGAGGATCACTTGAGACCAGGAGTTTGAGGCCAGCCTGAGCAAGAGCGAGATCTCATCTCTACAAAAAATAGAAAAATTAGCTGGGCATGGTGTCGTATGTGCCTATAGTCCCAGCTACTCAGGAGATGGAGGCAGGAGGATTGCTTGAGCCCAGGAGTTTGAGGTTGCAGTGAGTTGTATTATGATGTCACTGCACTCTAGCCTGGGTGACAGAGTGAGACACTGTCTCAAAAAAATTAATTAAAAAATTTGAAAAATAAAGTTGTATGTGTTTCTGGATAAATGTGCCTATATTATCTTTTTTAGGTTTCTTTTTAAATTAATAAATGTTATTTTTTAGAGCGGTTTTAGGTTCATAGCAAAATAGAGCAGAAAGTATAGTGTTCCCATATGCCCTGACCCCCGACACGTGCAGAGCTTGCCATCTCTCCACATTCCATACCACAGAGGGACATTTGTTACAACCAACCGATGAACCTACATTGACACATCATTGTCACCTGAAGCCCACAGTTTACACTGGGGTTCACTCCTGGTGTTGTACATTCTATGGGTTTTGACAAATTATAATAATATACATTCCCCATTACAGCACCATATAGAATAGTTTCGCTGCCCGAAAAGTCTGTGTGCTCCACCTGTCATCCCTCTCTCCCTGACCCCAGGCAACCACTGATCCTTTTACTGTCTCTGTAGTTTTACCATTTTCAGAATGTCATATAGCTGGAATCATATAATATGTATGGTACTAATATTTTCAGGTTGGTTCCTTTCACTTATTTATTTATTTATTTTTTTGAGACAGAATCTCGCTCTGTCACCTGGGCTGGAGTGCCGTGGCGTCAGCCTAGCTCACAGCAACCTCAAACTCCTGGGCTCAAGCGATCCTCCTGCCTCAGCCTCCCGAGTAGCTGAGACTACAGGCACGTGCCACCATGACCGGCTAATTTTTTCTATGTATTTTTAGTTGTCCAGATAATTTCTTTCTACTTTTAGTAGAGACGGGGGGCGGGGGGGTCTCACTCTTGCTCAGGCTGGTCTCGAACTCCCGACCTTGAGCGATCCACCCGCCTCGGCCTCCCAGAGTGCTGGGATTACAGGCGTGAGCCACCGCGCCCGGCCCCTTTCACTTATTAATATGCACTTCAGTTCCTCTAAGTCTTTCCCTGGCTTGACAGCTCATTTCTTTTTAGTGCTGAACAGTATTCCACTGTCTGGATGTGCCACAGTTTATTTACTCACTTACCTATCGAAGGATATCTTGGGTGCTTCTAAGTTTTGGCAATTATGGTTAAAGCAGATATAAACATCTGCGTGCAAGTTTTTGTTAAGTTTTCAGTCCATTCTGTTCCATTGATCTGTTTTTCTATTTTTCTGTTAACACCGCATTGTCTTGGTTACTGTAGCTTTACAGTAAGTCTTGAAGTTGGGCAATATCAATCCTGTGACTTTGTTTTTCAATACTGTGTTGTCTATTCTGGGTCTTTTGCCTCTCCATATAAACTTTAGCATCGGTTTCTTGCTACCCACAAAATAACTTGCTGAGATTTTGATTGGGATTGGGATCCATGGATCAAGTAAAAGAAGAACTGACATCTTTGTAAAATAATTTTTTTTAGCTTTTTAAAAAATTTTTAGCTTTTTAAAAAAATTACACAGCTTCCTCTACATGCCAGGGCATCTTAATAATATTGTCTTCCTAGCGGTGAATGTGCACTTTCTCTCCATTCATTTAATTCTTCTTTGACATCTTTCGTCAGAGTTTTGTAGTTTTCCTCGTATAGATCCTGTACTTATTTTGTTAAATTTATACCTAAGTATTTCATTTTGGGGGGTGCTAATGTACATGCTAATGTGTTTTTAACTTCCAATTCCATTTGTTCACTGCTGGCATATAGGAAAGCAACGGCTTTTGTATATTAACCTTGTGTCTTCAAACATGGCTGAAATCACTTGTTAGTTCCAGGAGTTTTGCTGATTCTTTTGGATTTTTTACATAGATGATCATGTCATCCCCGCCCTGGTTCCCTGGGAGGTTTCTGCTTGTGGGTTTCTACTCTGCCACATTGTGACTCTCTGTACACACCTGTCTATCTCTCCAGTTTTGGGGGCAATAAATGCCTGTGATCTCACTTTTCCGATGGATGTAAGAAGAGTTGATTTTTCAGTTTGTTCAGCTCTTTACTTGTTGTTAGGACAGGACAGCCACATCTAAGCTTCTTACGCGCCGGGTCAGAAACTCAGATTTTTTCCCCCTTTTATCTTTAAATAGTTTATTCTTTCTCCTATTTTACTGAAGTGGGCTTTGAGTTGTAAATATTTTAAGATAAATGTGTTCCCATCACTACTGGAATGTGTTCTGATAAATTGCTGCCTTTACTTATTAAGTTCAAATGCTAGCGCCTGTCCACTGGTGAGAGTGATTTTAGTACAGACAGCGATGCCGGTGAGACATACCTGTATTGAAACAAAGTGCAAAAATCGCATTATAAGGCGATATATTATTTTGAGCTATTTGCCACTTTGCCCTCCTATTTCTGTAAACATTTTATTCAATATAAAATAAAATCGTGAACCAATAAGGTCAGATAAAGCTATTATTCTTTTTCTAAGGTGAATGGAAATGAATTAAGCTTCTCCAGGCTTTTTCTCCCATCCTCAAGAGAAAAAAAACTGGCCCGACTTGGATGTTACTTGGTCATCTACCAACAAGCAGATTTTGGTTATGTTAGGAACAGAGGAAAAATAGCTACTCAGATGTTTTGATGTACCTTTTTAAAAATATAAGGTGGGAGTTAAACATATGTTCATAAAACCTTTTAAAACTAAATTATCTTTGTAAAATGTTTGAAAAGGTAATGCTAGAAAAATTCAAAATGCTCTGAAGAGCACCCAGGGTAAAGGAAGTTTTCCCTGTTCCTTTAGCCACACCCTTGCCCCGAGGAAATCACAGTCCAGTTTTCTTATGTCTTTCCAGACATACTCTATGAATATTGTATTTTCACAAATGATGGTGATGATGACGATCACAACTTGTATGCCAGACACTGTTCTTAGCACTTTACACACATCAATTCATTTAATCCTCTTACTAGCTCTAAGATATGTCCTCAGTCCTATGACAGGACTTCTAGAAATAAAGAAATCTAGGAGCAGAGAGGTTAAGTAACTTGCCCAATGTCACCCAGCTAGTTTGGAGGAGCTAGGATTTCATCCCAGGCAGTTTGGCTCCAAAGCCCAAGGTTTTAATTACTGCATTATTGGCACACTCTACATACTGTTTTGTACCTTTCATTTTTCACTCACCGTGTTACCTTGAAATTGTTTCCATCAATATATATAGAACTAATACATTCCTTTTGGTGGCTGAATACTATTCCATTAATATCAGTTCCCAGCTGGGACTGATTTTGTCCTTCAGGGGACATTTGGCAATGTCAGAGATATTTTTTGGTTGTCACAACTGGATGCGCTGCTGGCTACTGGCATCTGGTGGGGACATTCTGGATTATTCTGCTCAAAATGTCAAGAGTACTAAAATTGAGACAGCCTGTGATAAGCTTCCATTTGACCTGCTCCATATTTTTCTAAGCTAATTGTAATTAATGAGTAATTTGTGGAGAGGTAGTCTCAGCCTATGCAACTATCCTGTTCTCCGCCAGATTTTGACCCAATGGTTTTGGCATTCATTGACAATTTTGTCTGAATCAGTTATTACTATCATGGTTGCCAAATGGTGATTTTTCTACCTACATCATTCTATCTACATGAAATTCTACTGTAAGGAAGAACTGTCTCTTCTTTCCTATGTATTTATTATAAGTTGAAACTCATCTCTTTATTTAATCTCAGTATGAACTTTCCTCAATGATCAGCATTGCTGCCTCTGTTGCATATCAAGTTCTATAAGTTCTTTGGTCTTTCTGGGCTCTCGATTTTGTTCAGTTGGTCATTTGGGTTTTCCCTTTGCCAAAACACTACCTTCATTATTTTGGTTTCATCATTAGCGTCGATGTCTGGTTGGCCAAATTCCCTCTTTTTACTGAGGAGTTCCTTGGATATTTTCGCTTTTCCACAAATTTCAGAATCAGCTCGTCATGTTTCGTAAGAACTTCTGTTGATGTTTTGATTGTGATTACATTAGCTCTGTTGACCAATTTGGGGAGAATTGACTTTTTTAAAAAATTGAGCCTTCCTGTCCATGAACACAGCATATTTTCTCCATTTACTTAGGTCTTCTAGGTGTCTTTCAATGAAATTTTATGATTTTTTCTGTTCAGGCCTTATAATCCTTCATTAGATTTATTTTTAGATATTTTACATTTGAGCTATTTAAATGCAATCTGGTTTTAAATCGTGTTTTCTTTGTGCTAGTTATGTTATGGAAATGTTTACTGAATACTTGTTAGATTTTATAGACATACAACGACATTTTGCATATCGATGTTACAATAACTTATTGTTTCTGATAAGTTGTCTTTGCGATTTTTTTATATAGGCTACCACATCATTGGTGAAGTAATGAAGCCCGTTGTCTTCCTTTCTGACCTTTTGTCTTTGATTTAGTTTTCTTGTCTTTCAGAGTGAGATTAATAAAAACGGGTAGGGGAGCCAGCACCGTCTTGGAGATGTTGCTTCCCCCTGTAAATCCACAGTCTGACCCCATCTAGCGGTGATTGCTCATTCCAGCCTAAATACCAACGGCAATGATGCAGGGTCTGTGGTTGAATGGACTTCGGGAAAGCATCAGTGATTCCAGGAAATTCCTGGCGGGATGGTGCCAGCATAGTGTTGGCCCAGTTTGGGAATATTGAGTGCGGCAATTACTGAGCGAGCAGGATTCGAACTTTCCTGCCCAGCTGCTCCCTCCAACTGTGCCCCCGACTTCAAAACAAGAATCTTATTCCCCTTCCCCTCTGTTCTATGTGCAGTGTGGGGTGGTGGATGGGAGCGAAATGTCCATTCTATGGTCTCAAAGTTTATGGCATCCTGAACGTACTTAACACACAGGGCTTTTACTAGGTTATGGATTTGTATATTTTTTCTCTCTCCTTCTAATATAAGCTTGAAAAAGTTGAGGATTTTTATCTGTTTTATCCGCAGCCCTATTACTGATGAGTAGAAGAGTCCCCACCATGCAGACACTCAAAAATAGTCATCGAATAAAATGAGTGAATGAATATTGAAATCTTCTATTATATGGTAGATTGAGATGGGGGTCTCGCTCTTGCTCAGGCTGGTCTCAAACTCCTGAGCTCAAGTGGTCCTCCCGCCTCGACCTCCCAAAGTGCTAGGATTACAGGCGTGAGGCACCGCGCCCAGCCATTTGAGATTGGTCAATTTCTTCCTATAATTCTATCAATTATGCTTTATATTTTTAAGTCTCTGTTATCAGGGGCATACAAAAACACCATGTTTTACATACAGTAAGCTGTGCAAAGACAATTTGTGGTTTTGACTAACTTGCTATTTTCAGATGTTAATGACACCTAAATTAAGAACCTAGAATAATGTAGAGCAGGAAAAATCCCTTGAGATAAATTCATCCACTTCCGCCCCCTTATCTTATAGATGAGAAATAGGAGGTCCATAGAAGCTATGTGGTTTACCTGAGTCCTATAACTGGTAGAACACCTAGAATTCTAGCAAGCTATTTCCACTCACTGTGAAGGTCTCCTTTGAATTACAGGCAAGCCATAATTTAAAAATATAATGTTTAGTGACTGGCCTTATGAAATCCATTATTTTGGGGCTTCTTTTTCCTAAGAAAAAAATGATGATGCTAATCACAAAGAAATGCTTCAGATGACATTCGTAAGTGATGTTTCAAAGTTTCTTTCAGCTCTATTTCTCTTTCTTGTTCTTGTTCAATGAAGTCCCCCTGGTGGAGAAGATATGCCTTCACAATTTTGCTGAATTGCTGATAAAACGGAACTGCTTGACTGAAGGTATGATTTTCCTTATAGATTGACATAGACATCTTCTGGCAAGTCCCAGAGAGTCAAAATGGGGAGACCCCATCTCCTAATGTCATCACTTTGGGGGTTAGGATTTCAACATATGAATCTGGGAGGTGAACACAAATATTCAGCCCGTAGAAGCATCACCTGTTGGTTTCTCACTGTGGAAAGTGAGGATTTCTCTCTCTCTCTCCTCTCACCTCCATCACACACACACTCATTCTCTTACACCTCGATCTCTCCACCTTGTTCTACTGCAATTTTGTTAAGGTTTGTATGCGCAGTTTACATTATGATGCTTAAGAATGTGTGTTGTCGAGCTGAGCCATGTAGTAACACTATTATTATATTATTACCCTTCCTTTCAGCACACGTTTCCTCTGGATATTTATTTAGTTATGTGTGTATACAGATGCACACGCACACGTACAGTGTGTATATGTATAGTTTTCCTCGTGGAATTTTTAATTGTTTTTTTTTCCTCTTCTTAAAAAGCAGTAACTTCTTGTGCAAAAAAAAAAAAAAAATACAGAAATATGCCTATGCTTCCTTTTTTTTCTCCTTCGAGAATATGTCATATGAGGTTATAGTACACACCGCTGGTGCCCCGCCCATGTCCCATCAATGCCTAATATCGTGGCAAATGCCATTTTGACTTCCACTTGAGCACCGACACCCCTTCGCGTGAGGGCTGTCTCTGGGACCGAGTTCTCTCTGTTCACGCGCATTGCAATCCACAAATGCCAGGGAGTGGATCCATCCCGAGAGTAGCCCCTGACTGGTGACTGGAGGGAGATGCGTAAATGCTCCAGCCCCCTCCCCTCTCGGGTGCTACACTTGAGGCACATGTTCAACACGATTTCTCAGCCTTCCCCGGTGGGGTTCAGCTCCAGTTGCCCCTGACGTTTGCTTGACAACACGCCACGGGCTTCCTTCCTGTCCTCGAATCACTTTCCCACCTTACTAGTGGTGTTTCCTGGGATCGACTCCCAAACGAGTGACTTGTACTAGCATCCTTCTCTCCAGGCCTGCTTCTTACACAATCCAAAGTAGGACAATTAGTACTGAGCCCTTCTAATCATATCACATTGTAAGGGACAGGATATCTGGCATCCCGGTTTTGGAGACGCTAAGATGGACCAGTGAATGCGGGCGGCGTCAGCCGATTCCTCCATGACAAAGTTCCCTCTCCTGCCTTTTACCTACTATGTTTTAGCACCCACTGATGACCCCGGCCTGTATCTGACACCTCATCAGGTGCTTAAAATGCTGTTCTAAAAATTCCAATATTCTTCTGCATTAGCTAACATTCTTCTACCAGTGCAAACTCCTCCCTCACCAACTGTTCGATTACCCTGAAAGGCAGTTTGTATAGAAGAGGCAGGACAAATGTGCCCTTTTTGATGACTTAGTTTTCTTAAGCGGTTATCACTAACTTAACCCCAAACCTTTTCCCGGTTGTCAGAACCATTTTCAATATGGTTACTGCCAGCAGACACTCTATCCAATTCATCTCTTTCTAAAAGAAGGTTCTCTGAGGGCTTCTAACCTCGCTAGGAGCCTTCTCACGGGTTGCCCTCTGGACCAGCTCGCAGCAGGTATCCTGGGACCTCTCTCTTCTGTCAATCTGGGGATTCCCTTTGGCTGTCTCCTGTGTGGGAATCCTCACTTTTCGGACGCCGTGTCTTTCTCCTTTTGTTTTCATGGAGTATATCCTCCAATATTTCCTGAGAAAGGGTGTTTAATAATTCTAAATTCTAAGTCAGAAGTACTTTTCTTTCAGAGCTCTGAAGGCATTGTCCCATTTATCTTCTAACTTTCAGTGTTTTTTTTTCTTGATATCTTCAAATTTGTTTTTATTTCTGAATCCTTGTTTGTGAACTTCTCATCTCCTTGGAAGCTTGTAGGATTTCCAAACAATTCGAGACTGTTGGAGAACAGTGTTCTGAAATTTCACAGTGCTATGCTTTGTGTGCTCGATTTTTATCTGCTGAGCTGACTATTCAGGGAAGGATTCAGGCATTTCAGTTCTAGAAAATGTTATTGAATAATTTTCATGGTTATTTCCTTCTGTCAGTTTTCTCTGTTTTTCTTCCTAGAACTCCTATTATTTGGATGTTGGGTTTCCTGGAATGTTCTTTTCCTTTTTTCTTTTGAAAAAATTTTCTATTTCCCATCTCTTGGGCTTTCTGCTCTGCATGCTGGGCAATATCTTCACCTTCTCTTCCATTCCTGCCATTATGTTTTTAATTTCCAAGAGCCCAAGTTTGTTTCCTGACTCTTTATGGCATTGCAATTTCACTGGTAAACCGGTATATATCTCTCAAATAACTCCTTTAAAAATATAATAACACTGCTATTATCACACCAAAAAGGAAAGTCTTCAAAATCAAGAATTCAGGAACTTTTCGCATTTCACATATGGCCTCATACATTTTTTAAAAAGTTTTTTTTTGTTTGAATCAGTATTCAAATATGTTCCCTACATTTCAATTGCTTGCTTTTTCTCTTAAGTTTTATTTTATTCTTTAGTTCTTTCTCATTTTTCCCCCCATCTTTGAATTATTGAAGAATCAGGTCATTTCTGGGGTAGAGCTTTCCACAGTTTGGATTTGACTGATTGCATTTCTCAAACGCAATTTCACCTCTCTGTCTTTCCTCTGCGTTAACTGTAAACTGATATTATAATTAGTCCTAATGGCTTGATTCGAATCCAGTTTGATGTTTTTTTGTTTGTGTTTTGCTTGACTACCTCATCAGGAGACAAAAAAGTAATGATGGTCTTTATTTTCATGATGTTAGTATAGATGTCGAGGATCATTGTTTCAGTAAAGGGTGTAAAATGGTGATGTTATAATTCTATCATTTCTTCTTTATTTATTAGCTGTACTTCAATAAAGAGAAATTTTCTTTCATCAACTGGTTATCTGATCTAACAGTCCAAAGAAAGCGAGTAAATGCTTAATTTTCCTCCTTTATTTGCCAGTTTTTGAAATAATGAGTTGGTTTACTAACATTCTTTAATGTGACAATAAATTCTTCTTTTTAAATTATCATTATGTACGCCTAGATTGAAACTTATTTGATATGTTTCAATATCCTGTAGTTATTAACCCTTTAGTGTTCCAATTGACCTATCTTTGACATGGGAAAGTTTCTTTAAATTGGTGAGTCTGTTTGACATAATCCTACTAGTTTTTGATAGTTTTTTTGTTTCTGGTTGACGATATGTTTCTGGCTCACTTGCATGACCCATGTCTGGTACTATGAATTTGAATTGATAGTATCAGTGTAAACTTATATTTTACCTTAAAAAACAGTCTTAACTAAGATTAGAAGTAAGGGCTAACTTACAGCAGTGAGCAGTTCTAGAACCCAGACTGTGGTATCTAAACATCATTTCTCTCTAACAAGGACCAAGACTCTTGGGAAAATGGCTGATTTCAGATGTGGCACTGTTTTCTCATCTGAAGTTTGGGATCCTCTTTCAAGCTCATTCTGTTCCAGCAGGTGTTACAGCGGGTGGGCCCAAGGACAAACCGAGCAGCACACAGAGAGTCGGAGAGTTAAATCTTATTTGCCAGGAGGCTCAGAGGGGTCTCGCCACCAAATTCTGAGCCCTGTCTACCCAATTTTTCCCACTTTTACTAAGTTGGGGTGGTCCGAGTGGTGGGGTCTCAGGTGGCTAAGATAGTAGATTAGCTTTATGTTTAGATTAGTATCATGTTGATGGGCCAGGTAATAGGTTAGTATTATGCTGACGTGGGTCTTCCGTGAGGGGTGGGGGTTTTAGGTGGCTGATGTGCCAAGTGAGAGATGGGGGTTTTTCTTATCATTCCCCCCTTTGATGTCCTTATACGTCTACTATAGGGCATCATTTCCCAGTGGGTGATAGTCTCGTAAGGTCATTGTGTGAGTTGTTTTTTGGGTTATAGTTGTCTTTATAAATTTTATAAATGTGTTTAGGATGTAGGGCCCTGTAATGGTGTCAGTCCAGTATTTTTTTTTCCCCCTGTGGCACACCTGAGTCTGACTATAATATGTCTTTGGCATGTAGGTGTGGACTGTGAAACCTCCCGTGGTCTAGAAGTCTTGAGTAATTTTGTTAGTGGAGGGAATTTAAGTTTTCGTATAAAAAGTTTCAGGGCAGGGTTTTTTTGTCATAGCTGTTAGGGCGAGTGTCCCAACCAGGAGGATGGTAGGGACTGAGGCAGGAGTAGACATTTTATAATGAGTTAAAATATTATAGTTAGAGATGTCCTCTGTAGTTTAGTCTAATTTTTTGAGTTATTGAGAAGAGTTTAATTTGTAGTGAGGTCACTATAACTCCAATGAGGGCCAGGGCCAGTGGTTTTATTTATTCCTGTTTAGTCCTGGGTGTGCTTGTCCTCGTTGGGAGACAGTTAAGTTGGATTTTTAGTGGGTTTTGTTGGTCCTGATGTGTAGTCCAGAGATTAGTTTTGTTGTTTGGTTTCGTTTTTTTTACCTGGCAGTGATGGATTTATGGAGTGATATTTGTAATTTTAATAGTAGTGGGAGTAACTAGTATTATAGTATGGGGACTTCTTTAGGTGGGCTCTAAGGGTGTTTTTTTTTTAGTTCTTTATTCAGACTAGATCTCTAGGTTGGTGGGGGTGGGCAGGGAGACCCAGGGCCATAGGGATTTTTAATAGGATGGTGTGGTGGATATGGCGCATAGTTTTGGCTAAGGCTTGGAGGTGTGTGTTTATATTTAATTTTTCTAGTGTCTAATGTCTCCTCTTAATTGCTTGATGAGTGGGGAAGGTCTACCAAACAGGATTTAGAAGGGTGAATATCCTGTGGGCCCTGGTGTGCACCTGACTCTGAACAGGTGCATGTCTACCCAGGGTAATTGTGTTTCCTGACATAGCTTCACTAGAGTGGTCTTGAGGGTCCAGTTTATGTGCTTTATTTTCCCTGAGCTCTGTGGCCTGTAGGCTGTGTGTAGTTCCCATTTGATTCCTAGTGCCTTGGGGAGGGTTTGCATGACCTCCGCAGTGAAGCTTGGTCCACTGTCACTGTCAAAAGAGAGTGGCAGACGGTACCGGGGGATGATTTCTCTCAATAGAAACTTTGCCACTTCCCGAGCCTTTTCGGTCCAGGCAGGGACTGTCTTGACCCAGCCCGAGAAGGTGTATATTATTACCAGTAGGTATTTATAGCCCTGACATAGTTTTATTTTTGTGAAATTAATTTCCACATCTTCAAACGGAGAGGTTCCGGTGTACTGAGTTCCTGGGGTGGGTCTCGGCCTGACCGCTGCATGGTTTTTAGCACAGGTCTGGCAGCGGGCGCTGACTGCTGCAGCAATGGATGGAAGTTTGGCGATGTAGTAGTACCGGGCGAGTAGCTGCGTGAGGGCTGTTTTCCCTAAGTGAATCAGGTTGTGATGTCGGGAGACAATAGAGTCTGCTAATTTATTGGGGATAAAGATGTTGTGGTTCTGTAGGTGCCACCAACCGTCTGCATCCTTCTTGGCCTTCTCCTGCTCTGCCCACTGGTTCCCTTCTGGGGTATATTTTGGTTCTTCGGGCCACTCGGGTGCCAACAAGATTTGGCATTGGATTGGAGTGTTGTCCTCTGAACATTCTCAGGTGGCTGCAATGTTGGCCGCTTGGTCTGCCAGGCGATTGCTGGTGGCAACTGGATCTGTGCCCTTTTGGTGCCCTCGACAATGGATGACTGCAGTTTCTTTTGGCTCCCAAACTGCCTCCAGCAGTTGGAGGATTTCATCCCTATTTTGATCTCCTTTCCGCCTGCAGCCAGCAGTACCCTCTCCCTGTGTATTGCCCCATGGATATATATTGTGGGAAAGGCATATTTAGAGTCTGTGTATATGTTTGCCTTCTTAGCCCGGGCATGCCTGAAGGCTTGGATGAGGGCCCATAGCTCCGCCCTTTGCGCCGACCACCCTTGGGACAAAGGAGCTGACATGATGACCTCATCAACTGTGGTGACTGCAAAGCCCACCAGTCGTTTCCCATTCTGGATAAAACTACTGCCATCGGTGTAGAGTTCCAAGTCTGGTGCTGGTAGAGGACTATCTCTTGGATCTAGCTGGCTGGCATAGACCTCCTCTACCGCCTCGGTGCAATCATGGTCCGGGGGCCCTGGCTCGGTGGGTAGGAGGGTGGCGGGATTCAAGGTCTGCGCAGTCTCCAGGGTGACCCATGGATTTTTGCACAGCAGTCCTTGGTATGGCGCTAACCGGTTGCTTGAGAGCCACCAGTTCCCGGAGGTGTTCATTAGAGATATTACTGTATGAGGGACTCGCACACGGAGGTTCTGTCCCAGCGTGAGTTAGTTTGTTTTTTTGACTAGCAGGATGGTGTCCACCAGTGCACGGAGGCAAGGTGGCCATCCTGCCTCTATTGGATCCAATTGTTTTGACAAGTAGGCCACTGGTCTCTGCCATGGGCCCACAGTTTGAGTCAAAATCCCCAGAGTGACTTGCTTTTTTGGTGTGTGTGTACAAACAGGTTAAAGTCTTTGGTGAGTAGTGTTAGTGTGGGGGCTCTTTTTAGTAAGTCTTTTATTTTCTGGAAAGCCCTTTCCTGACTCTCAGCCCATTCCAATTTTTTGTTTTCAGGCCCGCATAGGGCCTTGTACAGAAGCTTGTCCTTCAGGGAGAAACTCGGGATCTAGATGCGGCAGAATCCGGCTGTTCTGAGGAATTCTCTGAGTTGTCTCCAACTGGTCGGCCTGGGAATTGTACAGATGGTGTGCTTCCACTCATGTCCCAGTGTCCGGTGCCCCTGAGTGATGTGGAAACTGAGGTATTTTACCTGTTTTCTGCAGATCTGTGTCTTTTTCCAGGAGACTTTGTATTTTTGTCAGTGAGCAATTGGAGCAGGCACTGGGTTCCCTGGTGGCAGTCTCCTCTGGTGGGGCTTGCTAGAAGGAGGTCATCGACATACTGTAGAAGTGTGTAGTGGGGTTTTCTTTTATGGAAAAGAGACGAGGTCAGTGGCCAGAGCCTCCCCAAATAGAGTTGGTGAATTTTTAAATCCCTATGGTCGTCACATCCAGGTCAGCTGGGTTTTCCTTCTTGTCTGAGGATTTTCTCACTGAAAGGCGAACAGGGGCTGGCTCTTTGGAGCGAGGCACACGCAGAAGAAGGCATCCTTTAAGTCCAGGCAGGAGAACCAGGAAGCATCAGGAGGAATGAGGCCCAGGAGGGTGTATGGATTCGGTGCCACTGGGCGGAGAGTCACTGTAGCCTTATTAATCAGTCACAGGTCTTGGACGGTCCAGGATCTATCTCCATTGGGCTTTTTGACTGGCAGGAGGGAAGTGTTCCATGGGGATTGGCACTCCACCAAAATCCCCTCCTGCTTAAGCCTATTGATGTGTTCCTGAATTCCCTCTCGAGCCTCCTTGGGGATGGGGTACTGTCGTCTCCTGGTCGGTTGGGCTCCCAGTTTCATCTCAATCACCAGGGGTGCATGTTGGTGTGCAAGACCGGGGGGTTGTCCTCCGCCCAGACCAATGGAAAATCCTGCCAGAAGTCAGGTGGGTTCTGTTCCTCTTTGGCCTCATCGTATAGCTTCCATTCCAATTCCCGGGACAGGGTGACCGCCATTATGAGAGTCTCTGGGGCGCCGAGTGTGAGGCTCATGGTCCCTTCTGGGTGGAAGGTGATCTGGGCTTCCAGTTTGCTCAGGAGATCTCAACCTAGGAGGGGAATGGGGCAGTCTGTATATATAAGAATTCATGTCTTATCTGGTGACCCCCCACTGGGCATATTCGGGATTGCAGAAGGGTCGAGCTACTCAAGCTCCAGTGGCTCCCACAATGGTGGTTTCCCGCCTTGTAAGTGGAGCCACCGGGGTTGTTACCACTGAGTGTTCTGCCCCAGTGTCCACCATGAATGTTATTGGTCGGCCCCCCACTTCCATTATGACCATGGGCTCCTGGGGGCCAAGAGTCAGGGAGCCCGGTCAGTCCTATTCCGAGTCGACCCCAGTGAGACCGATGAGGTCCTGGGTCTCCGGCTCCTGCTGGAAGCCCCTGGGCAGGTTCCTGTTTGGTGGTGGGTGGTTTCTTTTGTTGGGGCATTCATGCTTCCAGTGACCAAACTCCTTACAATAGGCACACTGGTCAGGCTTCAGGGTCCCTCGTCTCCTGGGTCTTCCTTCTCATGGCAGGCCAGGTCTCTTGGCTAGGTCAGGTCTTTTGAGGGAAGCAGCCAGGAGAGCGGCTTTTTATTTTATTTTTTTGTCCTTTTCCCTCTGGGCCGTCTGGTCTCGATTAATGTAGCCCTTTTGGGCCACTTCCATCAGTTGTGTGATGTTCATTCCTGCAAACCCGTCAAGTTTTTGGAGTTTCTGTTGATGTCAGTATAGGACTGTCCAACAAATGTGGCATTTACCATCTACTGATTTTCGGCCACCTCTGGGTTGAAGGGTGTGTAGACTCGGTTGGCCTCACAAAGGCGCTCACAGAATTTGCTCATTGATTTTTCCGGTTTCTGGGTGATCAGGGCGACTTTGTTCATGTTGGTTGGTTTTGTGGCTCCCTCCTGGACCCCGTGGAGGAGAGCTTCCTGATACCTTCTGAGTGCCTCTCATCTGCTCAGGGAGTTGAAATCCCAATCTAGGCTGGTCTCGGGTGCTGCTCTCTGTGCCCACTGCTCCACGTCCAAGGTTCCTGCTGGAGCCTGGTCCGGGAGCCACCTCCGGGTCCCAGCTACAATCCAGTGTCGTTCTTCCGTGTTAAAAAGGGTCAGAAGGAGATGGCGGCAGTCTTCCCAAGTGGGATGGTGGGTCTGAAAGATGGATTCCAGGAGGTCAACGAGGGCCTGAGGTTTTTTGGAGTATGGAGGGGTGTGGTGATTCCAGTTCAGAAGGTCAGTCATGGAGAAGGGCTGGTAGTACAGGACTGGCTGACCTGGCTGAATGGACCCATCGTCCATAACCTGCATCGGACCTCGCACCTCACGCAGGGGCATCTGGAGGGCTGAAGTTGGGGCCTGAGCTGACCGTAGCGGGCGGGTGATGGGAGTGTCGGCACCTGGTTGGTCTGGAACTGGTGGCGGAGAGACTGACGGTGGCGGGGTGTCTGGTGGATTCGGGGGCACTTCAGGAGGTGTCACGGTAGGGTTGTTAGGGCAGTGGTGGTGGATTCTCTTCAGGAGCTTCCTGATAGATAGGTTTGGACAGTTTGGAGTCTCTGGTCCTTTGGGCCACAAAAATCCTGCTCTGTCCCTTATTAGCACAAAACCAGACCCAAGGGGGCATGGTCTGAGCAATCTCTAGCCATGAATCTATGTAAGGGAATTGGTCGGGGTGGCCGGGAGTCCCGGTCACAATTCTCTAAACTGCTTGCACAGTGGGGAGGTCTAAGGTTCCTGTTGCAGGCCAGTGGACCCCGAATGTGGGCCATTCATGTTCACAGAGGGCCCTAAGTCTACTGGGACTCAGCGTGACACCATAATCTCCCATGAAACCCTTCTTAAAGTTCTTTAACATGCATTTAAGGACTGTAGGCTTAGATTTTACGCTACTCATCCTAGACCCTTGAACGGTGTCGCAGCTTAACAGACAAAGGGGAAGTTTCCCTCAGGTGTCCGCCTGGCTGCGTCCCTTGTGGGAACTTAGGCGCATCTTAGCGAAGGTGTGCCCGTATAAACCCCGGGTCTGGTCGCTCCCTTTAGGGGAGCGAATCACCGTTATGCCGCATGAGGCTGCCACAGAACCGCAGGAGACAACCCACTCAGGTTCCGTAGCTGTAGCCGTGGAACCACAGTCACTCTTCACTCACTCTTCACTCACGCGTTCAGACAGTCAGAGGTCACACATTCCTGCCCTGGGAACTCTCTGCACTCAGGAGGTGATCAAGCTCCTCTTCCGTCATCTGACGGGTCTGACTCGGGGGGTCCCAGGGCCTTACCTGGTCCGATGCCTCCAGACCTGATTTGACTTGTTCGTCACACCGGCGTGTCCAGGCGAGTTCAGGACCCCGCAGCAAGCAAGAGCTCCTGAGGAGCGAAGATATTCCGCAAAATGGCGGTTGGTGCCGGTTCGCTTCTGTTACCGAGGTTCTGCCGTTTGCTGAGCCCTTCTGGGAACCGGTGGCTTCAAGGCGCCAGCGCAGTCGGTTTTCCCGGTCAGGGAACCAAAATGTTACAGCAAGTGTTACAGCGGGTGGTCCGGAGGACAAATTGAGTGGCACACAGAGAGTCAGAGAGCTAAAGCTTATTTGCCGGCAGGATCAGAGGGGTCTCACCACCAAATTCTGAGCCCCGTCTACCCGATTTTCCCCACTTTTATTAAGTTGGCGTGGTCCAATGGGTGGGGTCTCAGGTGGCTAAGATAATAGATTAGTTAATATATCACGTAATAGGTTAGTACTATGTTGATGCGGGTCTTCCATGAGAAATAAGGGTCTCAGGTGGCTAATGTACCAAGTAAAAAAAAATTTTTTTCTTATCAATTCCTGCTATTGGCAGAATTCAGAATTATATTGAAATTCAGTTCTACCTATAGACCCCAGATGAGGAATCCCCTAGACAAAGCTTAAGACAACCACTGACATTTTCAGTTGTCAAGTAGCCAGATCAGATTTCCATGTTAGAAACACCACTCTGGCAGCAGGGTGAAGATTGGTGTGTGTGGCAGGGGTGTGGAGAACAGCAGGTGGGAGAATGTTTAGGGAATGGACTGAGTGATGATTCCAGTTGGAAATGGGGAGAACCTAATTTAAGACAGTAGGCCACGGCAGTGGGTCACAGCTGTAATCCTAGCATTCTGGGAGGCCCAGGCGGGAGGACTGCTTGAGCCCAGGAGTTTGAAATTGCAGTGTGCTGTGATGATGCCACTGCTCTCTAGCAGAGAAACAAAAAAAAAAAAGACAGTAGCAGTGGGGTCAGTAAACAGGCTGATTTTCTTGCTACTAAGCGGCAGCAGTCTCAGGTCTTGGTGTGTGTGCCTGTGGGATGGTTGCATCACAGATGGGCAGAGCTGCAAAGAACTCCTAGTGCCAGAGGTACCATGGAAAAGGGAGCTCAGAGTAGGAGTGGGAGGGGTCAGAGGAGATAACACCAGGAAGCTCTCCCAGCCCATTCTCCTAGGAAGTAGCTCTGAAATAATCAGGTGAATTCGAAAGTGCTCCCTTCCAGCCTGGGTTACCAGCGGCTCCCCTAGACCTGGATTCAGTCCTCTAAGGATCCCCTGAGTAGCTGGTAATACAGAAACCCCTTTTCGGCCCAGTCGGATAACAAGCACCGCACAGACATCTCCCCATACGAAGTGAAGTCTGCAAGCCGGGAAGGAGGCACCTTGTCCGGGATCACTAATCCCCGCTGAGAAATGATTGCTGTCGAGAAATGGGGCACTGCCTTTTGTTTTTAACTGTGCGTTGAGTGGAATTTTAAAGCAAGTGTTAAGTGGAGCATAAGCCGCTCAGTCAATCAAGTCTCCCCTTTCGGGGGCTGGAGAACCTTGTGAAGACGAGGCCAGGCTGACGGGGGCACAGGCGCGGCGGACAGGAAGCGGCCAGGCCTGCGGAGGAACTGAGGGGCCGGCGCCCACGTCAGCGTCCCCCCGGCGCAGCCCCCTCGCTCTGCGCGTGCTCGCTCCGGGCTCACGCAGGGAGGCTCCTCGCCCGCTTCCCAGGCCCCGCCCCTTCCTCGGGATCGGGGCGGAGCGTCAGGCGCGCTCTCGTCAGGCCGAGCGCTGAAGCCCCGCCCCTAGTTTCTGCCTCCGGTTCTCTCGCGCCGCTTCGCCCTTCCCTGCGTACCCTGCCCGGTACTCGTTCCGGGGCCACGAGCACGAGCACGTGCGCACGTCAGCGCGCGCCCGCCCTGCCGCGGGGAGGTCCCGCCCCTCGCCCCGCCCCGCCGGCCGGCCCCGCTCTCGCTACCCTGGCCGCGCCCGCGCGCTCTGCGGCCATGGAGATGCCCGGGAGCCTGTGCAAGAAAGTCAAGCTGAGCAACAACGCGCAGAACTGGGTGAGCCGGGCGGAGGGCGAGGGGGTGAGGCGCCGCGGCGGGTGTCGGAGCGTCCGGCCGCAGCTCGTTGCGGAGCCGCTGCCTCCGTCCTGGCTCCTCTGCATCCTCCCGGGGCGCGAGGGTGGGTTCCGGGGCGGTGGGCGGCGCGGGGTGCGGCCCGACCCTCGGTCCGCGGGAAGAGCGCCCCCGCCCCGGCGCCGCGGCCCCGCGGCCCCGCTCCGACCGGAGGAGACTCCTCACCCGTGAGGTGGCGGCTGCAGACCGGCGCCCGGGCGCGGGAGCTGCCGGCATCCCGGGAGCGGCCCGGGCGTCGGGGGAGGCGCAGGCGGGCGCTTTCCGCGCGTCCAGGTTCTCCTCAGCCGTGCCGGCGCCGGCCGGGGTTTGCTTCCATCACCGCGGCTTCCCGCGTCTGAGCTCCGGTGTGCGGGGAGCGCCCAACAATGCGGCCATTCAGCAGCGGGGGCAGCCTGGACTGAGGGTCTTTGTGTCTCGGTGCGAAACTGGAACGGCGCAGCGAACAGGGCGTTGCGGACTCGGCGCCGGTGACAGGGAGGTGGGAAGACCGATGGTGTAGAACGTTTGGCGACGACGGCCGGTTGACGTTGTCAAGGGCTGCGTGCTCAGGAGGCTGCTTCCTTCCTTCATTATCCTGAGACGCGGAACGGCCTGGTTCCCAGACTGGAAGTGGAGAGCGGGGTCCAGCGTTGGAGTCTGGAAAGGCCCTGGGTTTGGGTTTAGACGGAAATTTTTATTTCACAGTCCAGTAGCATCATGAGGTTTAAATGCTTTCTTTCCAAATCATTTCCTTGCCCTTGAGGAGTCAAGGAAAAAAAAAGAAAAAGAAGCTATTTCGGGCAGATGTTCTTTTGAAATCATTAATTTACTGGATCTGTTATCATCAAGGAGTGTCCCGCGATTCCTCTGTCCTTTCAGCTCTTTGCCTCCTGCATGGAAGGTGAGGACGGAGAGGAGACAAAAGGTGGGCTCGAGCAGTGGGAAGAGCGCTGGACTCCTGCCCGGTGTCCACTCTCAGCGTTGCCGTTTATTTGTCAGCCGTGTGATCTTGTGACTTCACTTATTGGAACCTCGGCTGACGTGAGGGTGTCATAGCGTGGATTTCACAGGGTTGTTTTGGTGAGAAAAGAACGTAATCTGGACATGCAGTGAACCGCTGCCTGGAAACCGAGACTGTGTTGCTTCTGTTACCTCGAGGTAATTTCATGGTTAGGTGAATAAGATTGGCTAATTCAGGTACTTACAGATAATTTCAGTTACACTGACCATTTATTTACTCTGTTTGCGAAATGAGTGCATATTCTATGCGGAAACCCGTGCTAGACGTGGAGACGAAAAATATGGGACTTAGTGCTTGCCTTCCGGTGGTTCATGGTCTGTGCTGGGCCCGTAAGTGGCTTTTGCCCGGTGATGGATATGTCTTTGCGGACCGCAGTGAGTGATGTTAGGAGTTTCGTTGTAATTTAGAGTAGGAGTTAGTTTGGTGTGGGTGTCTGGGGGCGTTTAATGGAGGAGCTCAGATTTCTGAGGCAGACGGGAACTGTGTGAATAAGTGCCGGGAATAAGGATTATTATTTTTCACTCCAGGAACAATGAGGAAACTTGTTTGACTACTCTGGGGAGTCCTTGTTGGGGAGTGGAGATAAGATTGAAGGGGTGAGGTGGGGCTGGGTTATGCCGTTGCCAATGTTTGGCAGTAGAGTTAAGACGTGAGTTGGTGGGAGATGTTCGATGGGGCTAGAATTTTTAATTTTCTGAGCCTTGCAAGTCTCTTCTCTGTAGAACACCCACCGCCTCTTCTTCTCATACACTTAAATCAACTGATGGGGATGCAAGTGTGAAGAACCCACACTCCTTTAAAGTTCTCATCGTGGAATAGCATTGGTGATCCAAGAAGACCCGTCTGCTGAAGAAATGTAGACGCTGTCAGAGCCCAGATGCAGAAGTCCTGGAGACCAGACAGGGCTATAGTGAGATTTAAATGAATTAATAGATTAGTAGCCTGCCTGGCACTTGAGCAGTATTTATATTCTTGTTATTATCACTCATCCACTGTGAGGGGTGAAGGGCTGGCTAGGGTGGCAGTGGGAATAGAAGAGTGACTGCACTAAAAACATTTAAGGAAAAGTGTGGAGGGCCTGACTAGATTTAGGCGATGAAAAAGGGAGAAGTGTTCAAAGATGATCCTGAAGTTTTGGTTCTTGGAAGTGGGGAGGAAGGTTATTACTTGCAGGGAAATTGGGAAGTAGGTCAGGGGCAGGGGTAAAGGAGGTAATAAACACTGAAGGAGAGTTTACTGTGTGCCAGGTACAGTTTGAAATGTTTTACCTAAATTGACTCATTGAATTTTTGCAACAGCTCTAAGGTAGATACCATGGAGACAGTGGTTAAAAGTGAGGACCCTGGAGCCGACTACCTGAGCTCGAATCTGGGCTCCACCGTTTCTTAAACATGTAACCTTTGGCTGGTCACTTAATTTCTCTATGCCTCTCTTTGCTCATTTGTAAAACAGGAACGGTAGCCTCAAAGAGATATTACAGAGCTTAAAGAAGTTAACTCTTACTGTTATCATCCTCTTTATCACGGTTAGTATCTCCGGTTTATAGATGAAGAAACTGAGGCACAGAGATGTCATAGAGCTGTTAGTGGTAGACCCCATTTTAAGCATGCTGCGTTTGAGGGACTGACTTAGTGGAGATAGTCTATAGAAATAGAAATATGAGACACTTACGTAATTCAAGATTTTCTAGAGGACACACTGAAAAAGTAAAAAGAAACAGGTGAATAAATTTCAATAACATATTTTATTTAACCTAAATATCCAAAATACTATCATTTCAATATAAGTTTAATATGTCATAGTATAAAATTATTAATAAGATATTTTACCTTTTTTCTGTACTCTTTCCAAATCTGGAGTATTTTTTTTTTTTTTTACACTTAACGCATTTCAATTCAGACTAGCCACATTTCAAATACTCAGTAGGAACATGTGGATAACACAGTTACAGAGATTGAGTTAGGATGAGGTTGGAAGTAAAGATTTGGTGGCTACGTTTGCGTTAGAGAATATAGAGTAAGTGTGAGACCAAATACTAAGCTTTGGGTCATGTTTCCTGCTAAGGATCAGGTAAAGGAAGTAGATTCATGGAGACAGTAGGCAAAGAGATAAGGAACTGTAGTGTTCCGGCTCTGGGAAATGTTTAGAGTTGCAGGAAGATTTCTCTAGGCATCTACCAGAATAGTAAAAGAAAAATCAAGAATCTGCTTGCCCTTGGAGCTTCGTCGTACCTCCGTCTGACAGAGCATCAGATGTGAGGAGTATTGTTCTCTATCTGATCAAGTCTTTCTCCAGTAGGACCAGTGTTCATCTGCTCTTGGGATGTGCTGGTTGGGCTGAGGGAAATCTGGGGCGCTCAGTTCAGACCCAGCTGTCGTTCACCCATTTCCTGGAGTCGTTTTGGGCTGAATCCCTTGCTGGGCCCTGCCTTACAGTGGAGTTGGGTTCTGCTGCCCGAGGCAGGGTCTGATAGCTAGTGGAAGTGTAGACAGTCTCACTCTGGTTTGCTTTGACATTCCCCTCCCCCATTGCTCCCCAAATTTCCATAGCTCAGCCCAACTTGCCTTCTATACCTCACATCCTCACGGTTTTACACAAGCCTTCCTTCTGCCTGGGGTGCCTGTTAATTTTTATCAGGGGGTGAAATCTTTAGAGCCTTGTGTTATTTTAGCTTAGCTATCGGAATGTGTAGCCCTCATGTGCACATATATTCAGTTGCACGGGGACTGAATTGCTCGTGCACCTCTGTTACGTCGCACTGTCTCTGCTACTGTCATGTGTCATGGAATCGTAATTCATTACAGATGTTTTGTATATACGCTGCGCTTCTGATATAACAACATGGTGATAAGGGGCAGGGTGCAGAGTAGCTTGGGTGCTTCTGATATTAAAAATCCTTAGATAACTTATTAATATTTTAGCATAGCTTATGTAAGGGAATAAACTCCATATGTGGTAGGATTCAGATTACAGGTTTGTCACCATCTGGGTGATCTTGGGCATGTTATTTAACCCCTCTGTGGTTCAGTATCCTCATCCCTAATAATGGGATAATAAAACACACCTCATAGTGGGGCTAGCAGTGCATACCTTGTAAGTTATAATGAGGTTTAAATAAATTAATACATGTAAAGCACTGTGATTACTGGCACATGAGCACTATTCTCGTTATTTATTAGTTCATCAAATATTTAATACCTGCTTTGTACGTGCCTTTGTTCTAGGTGCTGGGGTGCAGTGCTCAAAAGATAGAAAAGGGTCCTGCTCTCATAGATGTTACATTCTACCCGGGGGAGAGTTAATTAAAAAACAAACAAATGGGATAATTCTCCCTTTTACTAATTCTATCTTTCCCAAACAATTTGTTCCCTTATAAACTGTTAGATGCTGTTCATTACTAGAAGGGCGGCAGCCCATTCTAGACTTTGGGAAAGACCGAGGTGGTACAAAAATGAAATGAGAATGCAGACGTGGAAAACACAGCAAAGCAAAAGCCAGGCAGGAGGCCAGTGTATCCATTCTTCAGAACATTGGCCTGGCTGGGTCCTACCCTGGAGCCAGGAAGATGGTATGAAAGAAATTGCCTGAAGAAAAGGGAAACCTGAACTTCTGCCAAGAATGTCCTTTTGTTGTTAACTAACAGCAACAACAACAAGAAGAATGGTGATAGCATGGTCTAGATCTGTGTTGTGTTGTCCAGTAGCTGCTAGCCACATGTGACAATTTAAATTTAATTAAAAGTAAATAAAATGAAAAATTCAGTTTCTTAGTTGCGCTAACCATGTTTTAAATACTACATATATGGTTAGTGGCTACAGGAATTGGACAGTGCAGTACAGACCATTTTCATCATCTCTGAAAGCTCTGTTGGACAGTCCAGGTCTAGATGCAGCTTTGGGATAGCTGCCAACATTTTTTCCTACTATGTATTTACGTGTTCAGGTATTTTTACTCTTTTCACAGGACAAGGAAATTTCCAGAGATAGTGGCTACTTTGGAATCTTGGTTTTTGCCAATTTGATTCCCCTGGCTTCTGGTAGGGTGCCCGGCAGTATTAGCTTCCCTGTAGCATGGTGGTTTCCTTAAATCTGAAGTATCAATAAGCTTCCTAGCCTGGCTGTGTTCCACCGAAGTTTGAGGGTAGTGCTCTATTCCGGTGGTTTTCTCAACTTCCAAGGATGTGTGATCTTCACGTTTGCTATTTATCTTTGACTTGTTAATATTCAATATATTAATTTAAGTTCTAAGTTAACTATGAAATAAAGGTTTCAGTGATCAGGAACTCTGTGAACTAAAGGTTTCTTCTCATCGTGTTCTACAGTCTTTGCAGTTTATTCACATTGTATGACGCCATCTCCTTAGTTTTATCCACATTATGTCCTGGGACTTAAACGTGCCTGTTAACCATTTTAGGGATTTCTCTTTGGAGGAGTACACTGTTGAACAGTTTAAGGTGGGTGGTAGGATGGGAGAAGGATGTTGAAGTCCAGAATTATGCTTGATATTTGGTATATACTCTGTGTCTTTATAAATTTCACTTAAAATGCAGAGTTCTTTATAAAAAAATAATAAGTTCAAAAACCCTGAAATTCTCTAAACGGCATCATAAAGAAGTTAATTTTCCCCATAGGGAAGTAGATAAAAACAACAAAATGGCCCATGTGGAAATTAGGGCGGGTCAAAAAGGGCCATTTATGCGGGCGACGAGGACGGAAGTTTGCAGTATGTGTAGAAAACGCATATCACAAATATCGGAGGCCATGTGAGGTTAGCCTTGTGACAGGCTTGATAGTCAGTTAGCTCTAAATGTAGAAAGTATTAAACGAATTGTCCCAGTTCTGCTAGACTTAACATTTCCTAACATCAGTCATTTCATTTGCAAGTTACACGGAGAAAACAAATTATACTTTAAAATAAATGTCTTGCAGCTATTAATAACTTTTGTGAGCACTGACTAGGAAGAAGAAAGGAGGTTGGACATTGTGGAAAATACAAATAATTGTAAGTCACAGTCCTTTAACCTACTTTCCTAAGGAAGTAAAACACATGTGTACAAAAAGACATGTAAAAGTATTAAATGGTTCATAAAAAATGAATGATATGGTCAGTAAATGTTACAGGGCCTGCCTGGGTATACATACGCCAAGCCAGATATATATTTCTACAAAACGGGACCTGGGCTGCAAGAATAAGCCTGGTTTCTCTATCCTGTGGATAGCAGCTAGCCCATCGGAGACTGAGAACAGAAATTTAGAGACAGAAGGAAGTAACTCACTCTTGACCTTGAATGAGTCACTAACGTTGTGTTTCTTCGCTGGAATTGTAGAAAGGATTGGGCTGGAGTGTGGGCAGAAGAGAAAGAAGCGGGCACTGGAAGAAGATTGCGTGTGTAAGTGGCCTTGAGAGTCTCAACATGCAGGCATAAGCCCCCAGTTTCCAGTAGTTTTAAAAAGTATTGTTTGACTTACTCCGAAAAACTGGGAGGTAGGGGAATGTGGCACATCTCTTTTTAAGGTTTATTTTTTAATATGAAAAATATCAATACATAAACAAAAAACCTCCTTCTATCCAGACTACCGTGTTTGTTGCCAGAATCTTTTTCAACGTAGGAGGCAAGAAACTCCGGGGGAGCGTTCTTTTTAGTGATTAAAAGAGATAGTCTCTACTTACCTTGTATTTTTCTCTCAACCATGTCCTCAGCAGTTTATAGTTTGTCAGATAGTAATGTTTATACATTCTGCCTAAATTTAATAAGAAAAGCAAAAGATATTTTACAGGGCCAAAATGAATCAACGTTCATTAGTTAATGTTTCTTCTTGCCCAAGAGCAAAGTAACTTGGAAAAATCCCGAAACAGAACGACCACGTCAAACAGGATCTGTGAGTGTAGGCAGCGTAGCTAGCGTGTGGCACGCTCCTCACTGCCCTTCCGCGGGGACCTGGCTCTGCTCCGCGTTAGCCACCAGGCTGGGAGCTGCAGCGGAAGTGGCTCTGGTCCTTCCCAGGGGTGCAATGTCTGTGTTTAAGTTACTGGGAACGCGGAGCTGGCGAGTTTTATCCACATTATGTCTTGGGACTTAAACTGTTCGCTTCATCAGTTTATTGAAAACAAATGGGTCGAGAGACCTGTATTACAGTCTTAAAAAGTGATGATGGAGCATCTGACGTATAATTTTACTGGAAATACATCTGTTAATGAGGTGATTAGTGGAGGAGAGGTGTGGCTTTTGTGGTGTGGCTATTGAAAGAATTGTTGCCTTGTCCCTTTGACCCCAGAAAACTCTCCCTCCCAGGGCAATGAGCAATAGTGAGATTCTGATGAGCGGGAGGTGCCTTTCTTTTACACAGAATTGTGAAGAGAAAGGTGGGAAAAGAGATCCTTAACCTTAGGCACCTTCTCGGGCAGACCAGTTTTAGAAAAGAGTCCATGTGGAAGTGGAAGATCTGGAATAAAATTAATCCCTTAAAAAAAAAATCTGAGTCTTGGCAGGTGTCAGTGGGATGGAGGAATAAGACTTTCCAGTGCTCGTCTCCCCACAGAAACATTGATCGAACAACTATCCTTGCACAAAAAATACTTCAGCGAGAGCTAAGGAAGCCAGGTGAGAGATTACAGCACCCACGGCGGGTGTGGTGGCTCACGCCTGCAATCCTAGCACTCTGGGAGGCGGAGGTGGGAGGATCGCTCAAGGTCAGGAGTTGGAGAGAGATTACAGCACCTGGGTGTAGCACAGAAATGAGAAAAGACGTTGAAGAGGGCAGGAAGGACGGTTTTACACACGTCACTCCTCCCCCAGTCCCAGGCAGCACAGCATTGAGAAAGATACCCTCTGCGTGAGGGAAGGAGAGGGCATTGAGCAGACTTGCCGTGGAACTCAACGCTGGGCCCATCCCAGGGAAACCCAGCACTGGGCAGACCCCACAGCCCAAGACTCGGGCCTGGCACCCATGGACTGAGCCTCCAAGCCTGCTCTGGCACCAAGCAGGATCCCGCAGCCCCAGGCAGGACCCGCCTGCCCTCCAGCTGCCAGGCCAGTCCCCACCGACTCAGGTTCTAGGCTTGCCCCAGGGTCAGCCTGGCCCCAGTGGCCCAATTCTCTGGATCACCTTTAGTACCAGGCCGGCTCCCACAACCCCAGTCATCAGGCTGGTACCTGCAGATACAGAACCAAGCCCACCCAGCTCTAGGCTCTCTCCCTGGGTTTCAGACCAGCTCGGAGCCAAGTCATCGCACACATGCCTAGGCCTCAGGCCTGGCCCAGTGTTAGGCTAGTCCCTAATGGCCTCAACTTCCAGGCTGGCGCTTGCAACCCCATACTCCAGCAGAGCCAGGGTTGAGGTCTGTCCCAGTAGATCGTAGCACTGGACCCAGGCTCTAGACCGGACCCCACAGACCTGAGTTTCTGACTTTGTCGACCTGGGTCAGGATCTGAGGATTTCATTTTCAGCATATTCCCAGGAGACCTGAAGCCGCTGGTCAGCACAGTCTGGGAACCGCTGCACTGGCATACGTGCTCCATGAGAACAGCGATTTGTACAGTTTGTTCACTTGTTCCATCGGGACCAAGAAGAATGTCAAGAATGTAGTATATGTTCAGTAAATATTTCGAATAAATGAATGATGAATAAATCTGTTTTGAAAGAGAAAAGAATGATGACATCTATTTTATAACAATATAACTTATTAAAAAGAACCTAAATTATGTTTTTTCTTCCTAGGAAGAGGAAATAAAGGCTAAGTAATTTTTTTTTGTTGTTTAGAAAACAGCTTTATTGAGATATAATTTGCATACCAATCCGCTGACCCATCTAAAAAATATACAATTCAATGATTTTTGGTATAAAGGCTCCTCGACTTAATGATGGAGTTATGTCCTGATAAACCCATCATAAGTTGAAAATATTGTAAGTTGAAAATGCGTTTATACACCTACCTACTGAACATAAACGTGCTCAGAACACTTCCATTAGCCTATAGTTGGGCAAAGTAAAGGGGATCGAAACCCTGTTTTGTTCACCTGGCGTACTAGTAGGGCCTCAGTAAATGCTGGTGGGATGAATGATTGAATAAATGAACATGTGAAAATAGGCTCTGGTCTACCACTTACTGTCTTGGGCAAGTTATTTAGCTTTTCTCAGGTTTAATACCTTCATCTGTACAACCGCCACAGTAAGAGTACCTACATCATTAGTTTGCTGTGAGAATTAAATTAATTGGCTTATGTAAAGCAGTAAACACCATTCTAGTATGCTAAAGAAAAAAAAAGACCAGATGTTAGTTTTATCCTTTTTCTTCCTTTTGGCATAGGGTGCTGACTGTGTTTGTAAGGAAACTGTATTTACCTTTTAAAGGACTCAAGTGAACCAGGAATCTTTTTTTTTTTTTTTTTTTCCTTTTTTCCAGGGAATGCAGAGAGCAACTAATGTTACCTATCAAGCCCACCATGTCAGCCGGAACAAGAGAGGTCAGGTGGTGGGGACCAGAGGTGGCTTTCGTGGCTGCACAGTTTGGCTAACAGGTATGGTCAAGTGAGATAAACAAGTTTATTTTAACAGCAGTGCTTACAGACACACTTGGACTTAGGAGTGAGCATATTTGAATTTTGAGCCGTGTTCTGTATTCGGAGCGTTACAACATGTAACTGACATAGTTGCTTAATAACAACATACTTCCTTTTGGTAATTCCTTTCGTTCTTCTGCAGGATTGATGTTAAATAAAGGGGAAAAACCAGAATGTATCTTAAACCTACCTTCTAGTAGATACTGCATTACATTCTGTAAAGTTCTGAGTGCAAATAAGATCTGGATTCTGCTCCAAGAATCTAACAATGTAAACCATATGTCTTTGCCCATTTTATGCTGCTATAACAGAATACCAAAGACTGGGTAATTTATAATGAAGAAGAATTTGTTTCTCACAGCTCTGAAGGCTGGATACAACAGGCGAGGCACAATATCAAAGGGCCAACGTCTGGCGAGGGCCTTCTCTCTGTGCTGTAACGTGGTGGAAGGCGTCTATTGGCGAGAGAGAGCAAGAGATCAAACTCCCAGCTTCAAGCCTTTCGTAACTGGCGTTCATCCATCCGTAAGGGTGTAGCCCTCATGACTAAACACCTCCTATCAGGCTCTACCTCGCAACACTGTTCAAACCGTGCACTGTAGGAAGAGAAAGAATTGGTGATGGGGAGTTTCACATAAACATTTTCTATCATTCAGCTTTTGCTTTGGCTTCTGATTTTTTGTGTTGGTTTTCCCAGTCTCTCTTAGGGCTTGGCTGTAGCAGGCTGGTGAGAGAGTGAATTGATCCAGATTTTGGAAGTAGTGTTAAAAATGATGGATCCTTTTACTTTTAGGAATTATATTTAAAACTTTGATACATCTCGCCAAATTGCCCACTGAAATTTTATACCAATTTACTCTCCCACCAGCAGTGTGGGAGAAGGTCCATGTCCCAGTGCCTTTGTCAACACTGGATATTACCAGTCATTAAAAATTTGTGCTGATTTTCAGAAAACAACATTTCTGTGTGTGTGTGTTTTTTTGTTTGTTTGTTTTGTTTTTTTTTAAAGACAGGATCTAACTCTGTAGCCCAGGTTGGAGAGCAGTGGTGTGATCATATCTCACTGTAGACTTGAACTCCTGGGCTCAGACGATCCTCCTGCCTCACCTTTCAGGGTAGCTGGAACTATGGGCATGTGCCACCACACCTGGCTAAATCGTTTTTAAAAATTTTTTGTAGAGACAGGGTCTTGCTGTGTTGCCCAGGCTAGTCTTGAACTCCTGGCCTCAAGTGATCCTTCTGCCTCAGCCTCCCAAAGTGCTAGGATTATAGTCGTGAGCTACTGCTCCCGCCCTGTTTTCTGTTTCTTTAAAGTTGCATGTTTCAATTTTAGACAGGTCTGTTTGGTTCTGTATGAAAGAAGCAACACTTTCACATTCTTCCCGTCTCCTCATTCTTAATTCTAGGTTGTTGTTAAATTGTTATTTTTATATTTCCCAAGTTTGTAACACTTAGATTCTGTTCTAACATCTTAAATTTCTAAATTGTTTGTATTTTAGTTCCATGAGTACATTGGTTTAGTACTCACCAGCTCACCAGCAGTTCTTTTACTTTGGCTTGTCCACTCATGAGCTCTTTATTTGAGTCAAGCCTTAATTGTCTGTATTTCATTAAGTAGTTTTGTAGGATGGCCTTCCATGGGTTCTAAATTCTCTGACTTGTATCTTTGAGAATGTGCACCCATTTTTTATGACAACTTGGCTGGGTAAAATATACACTTGGTTCATAATATTTTTGTCTTGCAGTTTTAAAAACAGTACTCCATTGTCTTCTGGCATTAACTGTTCTGAAGAATTGTGAGGCTAATCAGATTTTTTTCCTTCTCTTTTAGGAGCTTTCATTTTTTCATCTGGATGCCTAAAGCATTTATTTTTCTTGAACATGTATATTCCATTTATTTCACCACTAATGATGCTTATAAATACTGTTTATCTGATCTTTTGGTGCTTGCTTCTTTGCTGAGGTTGGTTTTTTCAGTGGACTGTTAGGGAGAATCTGTTTTATTCCTTTCTCCCGGTGTTGCTGGCAGTCCTTGGTGTTCCTTGGTTTGTAGACACATCACTTCAATCTCTGCTTTTGTCTTCACATGGCTTTCTTATAAGTTCTCAAGTCACTGGATTTAGGGTCCACCCTAACCCACTGTTACCTCCTCTTAATTTAACTTTGGTTACATCCACAAAGACTCTGTTTCCAGATAAGATCAGATTCTGAGTTTCTAGGCGGACATGAATATTTGGGGGAGACTATTCAATCCAGTGCAGTTGGTTTCTCTTCTTTAGGTGTACCAGTTATGCTTATCTTAGTTCTGGATTGTCTAGCCTGCATTATCTGTTAATTTCCACTAACTGCTTCAATTTCTTTGCCTTTTTGTCTGTGTTCACTGTAATCTTCTCAATGATACTGTTAATGTCAGTAATTCAGTTTTCAACAGTGTCTATTCTTTGTTTCAAGTTAAATATATACATAAAAATGTATAAATACATGTATATATAAACAATTTTATTGTAATTTAAGTTGTTTTCGTTGTATAAAAAGTTTAGATTTTTGAGTTTCAGTTATTTCCCCTCATACTTGGTGCTCAATTGGTAGTTAAAAACAATGACGGTAAAAAAAAACAGAATAACCCACTGCTCCTCAGCCACTATCTCTTTGTTCCAGTTACCGTGTAACAAATTACCCAAAAACCTAGTAGTGTAAAATAGCAACCATCAACCATTTTAATTTGCTTACCATTTTGAGGGTAAAGAGGGGGTAAAAAGGTAAGAAGTTGAAGAGAGCTCAGCTGTTTTTTATTTTTTTATTTTTTTTTAGAAACAGGATCTCACTCTGTCGCCCAGGCTGGTGTGCAGTGGAGCAATCATAGCTCACTGCAGCCTTGAATTCCTGGCCTCAAACCACCCTCTCACCTGAGCCTGCCACGTAGCTGGGACTACAGGCATGAGCCACTGCGCCTGGCTTCAGCTGAAAAGTTTTTGCTGAGGTCTTGCTTGGTCGTCGTCATGCTGGTTTGGGTTGCAGTCATCTGAAGGCCCAACTTGGCTGGCTGTCCAAGATGACTTATTCTGTAGATGCTGCTTGTCATCTGGGAACTTAGTTGGCTGAGACTGTCAGCTGGAACACCTGCTTGCCATCTCTCCAGCATGGTGGTCGCAGAGTAGTTAGTAGCTGGCTTATCTCAGATTAAGTGACCAAGGAAAAGCTGCAGAGCCTTTCCTTACCCAGCGTTAGAAGTCACACATCATCATTTTGTTACATTCACTGGGCTGCAGGGGGATTCTGAGGCCAGCCCAGGTTCAAGGGAAGGCAATTAGACTATACCTCTTGAGGTAACAGTAGCAGTGTCACGTTTTAGAAGGGAGCTCCTAGGATGAGATATTTAGTTGCAGCCATCTTTGCAAAATATAGTCTGCTATACTTGTTAATATACGTTTTTAATGTGTAAAGCAGCTGATACTACATTGATCCTCTCAACATATCATCCTCTCTTACACATTGTTTTCAGTTAGCCTTCTATATTACCGTGACTTCTTTCAAGAGCATTGGTACATTAGATTTTAATTTTTTAAAATCTTTTTTCATATAACTATCTTGGTTATAAGTTCTGCAATTACATACTCACCAAGGTGGGACGCATTAGTGCATTAGTGTACTTTTTTCCCTCTACCTCTTGTTTAGTGAATAAAAACCATTAGTAGAGGAAGGTGGCTTGAAATGACAGTATTCTTTTAAGGTTGATTATATTATAAATGAGACACCCGGATACCTTGATCACAGTAGTCTGTGAGTCCTGATGATCCTGGAATATGGAGGTAACTTTGTAATATTTCACTTACTATTGTCCTTTCTTTTTCTTCCCTTGCTCGAACTAACGTGGGCATATAACTTTGTTTTAAAATTTGGTATGCCGCTTTAGAAACGTGGTAACAAGAGTGAATATCTACCCATCCATGTCTGATACTAAAATTAGTTAAGTCGTTTGGAAGTTTACTGGTGATTTCTAGGATACCTTTGGGCATGGATACAAGTTATTAAAAGCAAATGCTGGCCGGGCGCGGTGGCTCACGCCTGTAATCCTAGCACTCTGGGAGGCCGAGGCGGGCGGATCGTTCTGAGCTCAGGAGTTCGAGACCAGCCTGAGCAAGAGCGAGACCCCGTCTCTACCAAAAATAGACAGAAATTAATTGGACAGCTAAAAATATATATAGAAAAAATTAGCCGGGCATGGTGGCGCATGCCTGTAGTCCCAGCTACTCGGGAAGCTGAGACAGTAGGATTGCTCGAGCCCAGGAGTTTGAGGTTGCTGTGAGCTAGGCTGACGCCATGGCATTCGCCCCAGAAAAGAGAGTGAGACTCTGTCTCAAAAAAAAAAAAAAAAAAAGGCAAATGCTTATTATGTGTAAACTATAGGTATTTTCCTAGGTAAGGGTTAAATCTTGAAGTATTGAATAAGAATGTCCCTGAGAGACTGCTGTGAATAATGAATTAAGCCTGTAATTAACATTTTTTATTACTAAGGAGTTATCTTTCTAACTTTGCATATGGAATCTGTTTGCATTGTTTGATTTTAGGCTTGTCTGGAGCAGGGAAGACTACGGTGAGCATGGCTTTGGAGGAGTACTTGGTTTGCCATGGCATTCCGTGCTACACTTTGGATGGCGACAACATCCGTCAAGGTCTCAATAAAAATCTTGGCTTTAGTCCTGAAGACAGAGAAGAGAATGTTCGACGCATTGCAGAAGTTGCCAAGCTGTTTGCAGATGCCGGCTTAGTGTGCATTACAAGCTTTATATCACCTTATACACAGGTACGTGGCTTTTGTGCCATTGCTTTTCTAATTATATTGATTAAGAATATGGTATCAGGCAGAGCACATAATGTAAGCATTGACATCCAAATTAAAATAATTGACCTAAAATTATAGGTCAGTTATTGTGCTGTGGCTTTTTGAGTAAACCCAAAACTGAGAAAACCTGCCATTAAAACCCAGAGTATGACATTGTCAAACTCATGCTAATGGCCAGATCGTTTCAGGCTTGACTTTTTAATTCAGTGAACCTATAGTGAACACTTGACAGGTGTCAGCCACCAGAGAAAATCCAAGTTTCCTGTATGTCCTACCATGGCTTCTTTGCTCACCGTTCTTTGGTTTCAGCACTCATCATAGTCTTCCTCTTATTTTAGAGACCGTAGCAACACTGAATGACTTTTTCGTATTTCTCAGAAGCAATCATGTTAGTTTCTCATCCTGGGATTTTTGTTTCCCCCCTTCCTGGAAGGTACCTTCCTCTTCCTCCTGCCCCTCCCTTTGCAGTGTCAGCTGACTTCTGTTCTACTTTGACACCCAGGTTGGGGATCTCTTCCTCCTGAGTACCTGCCTTCCTCAGGCTTTGTTGGGTACCTGTTTTTGGTGACTTTGTTATGTACCATAGCACATTGTTTTATAAAAAATCCCAGTTCCTTGATTGGTGCTACTAATAGTAGCTATAGTGATAATACTGTTAACAGTGACTGGCATTCATCGGGCACTTACTGTGTACTGGTAACTGTTCTAAAATGCTTTTATGTAAACTATCTCATGTAGTCTTCATCTCCCAGTGAGGAAGGTAAACATGAGGAAACAGGTGTGCGTCACCCAGGGTCCCACACTGTGCAGGCACAGCTAGGACTGGCCCCCGTCTGTCTGTAGCACCTGTGCTCTTGTCCCGCACGCTGTGCTACCTCCAACCCCACTGGCTCCTTGAGGACTGGGGCGGTTTCTTATTTATCTTTGTTTCTGGATATTAAGTCCAGCTCTTGGAACATAGCGGATGTTTAGTGTTTGTTGAACCGTAGCATATCCCTTTAGGAAGCCCTGATAGCAAAGATTAAGTGAGTTAGCGTAGTGGCAGGGTCTTTGGAGTTGAACACAGATGGGCCAGAATCTGAGCTCTGCCAGTTATTGCTTTCGTGGCCGGTTCACTGAACCTTCCTGAGCTCAGCTAATGCCTACTTTGTAGGGTTGCTCTGAGGATTAGTAAATCATGCATTCAGAGTTATGAACTAGAGGGTGGAAAAGAAGCGGATGAGTATTCCATTTTAGGTGTGTTACTTTGAAGCGCTAGTCAATTGTTTAAATGGAGATGACCGCTGGGCCATTGGAAAATTGGTTCTAGGGCTCGGAACATCTCAGATCTAGGATTGAGAGTTATTAACCTTATTAGTTGAAATCTAAGAGGTTGGGTATATTCAGAAGAGTGTATAGAACAAGAAGAGAGCCACAGAAGGAAACTTGGGAACACCTTCATTTAAAAGGACAGTCAGAATAGTAAGATCACAGGTTAATTGCTGTGCCAGAAACTAAAGTTGTAAAGCTAATGAGGTGGTTTTAACACGGCCCCTAACGAGGGGCCCTAGGAAGGTGGCGAATGCTAAAAGGAGCTGTGTGGGAAGGGAAGGGTGGAAGTTGCAGGCCGGCTTCGTGGACGGCGGCAACGCACATGGGAACAGGGTGTGAGTGTGGTGCCTGCACGTGGAACGACGAGACGAGTGGCTTCCTCTGGGAGAACCGGGTTTTAGCTAAGACCAGGAAGAAGAGGAGGTTGACTTATGAAGGAAACGGTGTCCAGGACAACGCGGAGAGAGTTCATACTGAGAGGCGAAGGAGGCTATAGAGGGTTGGAGCATAGTAGGAGCCGTGCAGATAGAGAGAAGTGGCCGTGGGGGCTTGCGTTTGGCAAAGGCGTAAACTAGCCTCAGCGTTCTGAGTGGATCTCTTTTGCCAGGTGGCTTTCATGCCAGCCAGGCTGGGGTCGAATGTGACGTTAGAGAGAGGCCTGATGACACCTGCCTTCGAGCTGGACTTTGACTCAGTTTCCACATGGAACTTAGGTGAAAGATTTTATACGCATCAGTTGACTTGGGTTTGCAGAACAGTGTGCCTTTTAAAATTGTTACGAAGAATAGGGGTTACACTAATACATTCTTGGATTTATTTTTTTCAGTTTATATTTTAAAAGTATAAATTTTGTCTAGTATATTTTCTACTAAATCGAGTGAAAAGCACTTTTTACTAATCCTCGATATTAATATAGTACCTTTATGATTAGCGTGATCACTTTTTGTTATTTCTGTGCATATCTTTTTTTTTTTTAAGGACCGCAACAATGCAAGGCAAATTCATGAGGGTGCAAGTTTACCTTTTTTTGAAGTATTTGTTGATGCTCCCCTGCATGTTTGTGAACAAAGGGATGTCAAAGGACTCTACAAAAAGGCACGGGCAGGAGAAATTAAAGGTCAGTAATATCTTCTTCCCGGTTTGTCTTTGCTTAGATACTTTATGTTTCACATCTGGGACTGGTAATCTTTTCTAAGAGAGTGGGAATGTGTAAGTGACTTGGAGTGCCTTGAGAAGAGAAAGAGGGTTTTATCACACCAGGCTATCCCAACTTTGGGACTTTGGGGGTCGGTGAAAACCCATTCGATATAATTAAGTGCTTAGCATTAGGTCAGATATCAGCTGGCAGCTGCCGCCACTTCTGCTCCTTTTGTTCCCCTGAAAATGTAGTGAGTCCTACGGCTATTGGGAAATGTGCCTGAAAAGAAGCATCTTGATGCCAAGGAGAATGTCTAGTGCTTGTTTATATCATAATGCTTGGAACGGTCCCTCATTCATTCCGTGTACAACGGTTGCGTTAGAGTGAGTTAATGTGGGGATGACTTAAAAGCACACAGGAGGAAATGTGTAGGTCATACGCAAATACTGTGCCATTTTATTTAAGGGACTTGGGCATCGCAGATTCGGCATTCACAGGCAGTCCTGGAACCAGTCCCCCCGGATACTGAGGGACAGCTATACACTTTGCTTTTTAGGTTTTGTGGTCTGTCCCAGAGTTTCAACTCTGATGAACATGCAGACATTGAAGGGGAAATGTAGAACCCATCTCTGCTGTGCCCTTTAATACAGATCGTGTTATTTATCTTGCAGACATCCTTTGACATTTGTCCCGTTCTATTATTAAAAGAAACCAAGGACATGCTGGCATTACACAATAAAGGTAGATGCATTGTTTAGGGATCAGTGATTCATGCAGGTAACTTTTGTTTGCCTTCCTAGAAGCAGTTGTGGTAGCCTGGGATTGTTACAGGGACTCCTGAGAGCTCTCTGCATTATGGATTTTGACATTCAGCTTCTGGAACCAAAAAGGAAAATGTTGAATGGGAAGGAAAATGCTTGTTATTTGAGTTCTTCTGTATTTGGACCCTGGGACACTTTAGCATTTGGGGCAAGTTCCACCCGCTGTGGTGACATGTAGTTCCAAGGGCAAGGCTGATATTGAGTTCTTCTAACACGGAGACCGAGCTCCTGGATGAGGGCTGCTGCCTGTCATTCCTTTCACGCATTAAGCTGGCACTTTCTTAACTCAGAAGAACAGGCTGCCTGACCGGAATACTTCATGACAACAGGAAGGAAACCGGTTTAGCCCTTCAACTCCTCTACTGACAGGCAGTTTTCAGTTCAGTCTTTTGTGTAGAGATTCGGCACAGAAAAGCAAATGGCATGTCCAGGATCCTAAAGTCTAAACCTTTTGCTTATTTTAATTGTAGTTGATTTTGTTGTTTTTACAAGGATGGAACGGTGAGGGAGGTAGATTTGTCTGCCTGGCTGGCGTAAGCTACTTATGAACAGGAACAACATCTTGAATATTTTTCTATCTTTAGAATTTAGCACAGTGCATGGCCCAAACTGTGTACCCCTCACATACGTAGTAAATGTTTGTGGGTGGGTGAGAAGGCAGAGGGGGAAGGGGGTGTTCAACACACGTCTGTCAGCACTTTCTGTTTGCAAGGTGTGTGTCCGGCGCTAGGGATGGAAAGGCGAATAAGGCAACATCCGGAACGGCCCGGCGTCACTTACAGCTTGTGCTCTATAGCTGAGAGTGCGTTTGTGTTAGTCCAGTTTCTTGTTTGCTTCCCCAAGTGTTGGCCACGTTCCCCTGAGTAGATGTTGATAAAATGTTCCTTACGTTAACGCGCGTGTGTCTGTACATGCTCACGTTGACGTGTTTGGGTTTGTCCTGGGGCTGGAGTTCCTGATTGTAGAGTTGTTTATTTCTTAAAAAAATCTTTTACTTGTTGTCAGAATGGTGCCGAACAAGTTCCTTGTCAATGCCATTTCAAAGCCTGGTAGTCAGTCAAGGGCGGACAAGATTGCGAACATTCCAGGGACCTCAGGCTTTGCAGACCTTTATATGACATTTACTAGACAGTAGGTTTATCCCCGTGTCAGCTGTCAAGGTTATTTTCATGATTACTACTCAAGTAGTTATTTATTATCAGCTTAAGTTTTTTTTTTACAGTATACATTTATTATAATCATTTATGGGATAAATTAGCTGGGAGAGAACTCTGGGTTTCTAAAAAGTTCAGCCAACTCTTCTAAGCCATTGGTTGTGAAGTTGCTGTATGTTGATATTTCCTTGAGAACTTTTAAAAATCCAGTCCGTGGCTGTACCCCAGACCAGTGAAATGAGAATCTCATGGGGTGGGGCCCGGTGATTCCAGTGTATTGCCGCATTCGAGCATCAGAGCTTAACAACTAGTGTTCTAACCAGAATTATTTTTTTTCCCCAGCTATTTTATTGTGACCCGCAGCTAAATACAGTTGGGAATATTGGTAATGCAGACATTTCTTCTTGAGTTCAGGACTGCAGGTGATGCTTAGAAATAAGAAATAGAAAAAAATGAAATAAGTGGGCTATAGGCTTATAATACATATTTTAGAACTCTTTGGTTAAATTGTACCTCTTAATAATAATGATTTTAAATTCATGTTTACCATTCTAACCCAAGAATGACCTAAGTTCTCCAAGACAGGCCTGAACAACTTACGTGTGGGGTGATGTCGGGGTATAAAATGGGAATAGCTCGGCTAGCCCATTTTGGGCAAATGTTGCATATTTGTTCTTTTCTTGGCAGTTACATGGTAACACGTATACAATAGCAAAATCTAGATAGTGGTTACTCTCTAAATTCATTATATTTGATTGTGTGCTTTATTTTGTGATTTAACAGGCTTGTTATCTGCTAGCAGAAGGAGCCTGCAGAGCTTCTGCTTGGCCATGGGTAATCCTACGAATGTCTTGGACAGATTGACTCAGTGTTGGTTTTTTTTCTTGAGAGGAAAAAAAACCTTGTCAAATTTGGTTTTATGCCCAGGGCTTAGGTACTATGGCCTGTGTTCTGTGGAGAAATTGAGATGCTCTGGATCAGCTGGTATTAATTCTGTATTTCTTCACAGGCAGGTTAGGCATTTACTTAAGAGAAAAAAGAAAGAAAAAAGGTGACAGAGGAGGTATAGTTGATCCTCATTATTGGTGGATTCCATAGTTACGAATTTGCCTACGTGCTAAAATTTATTTGTAACCTCCAAATCAATGCTCCTGGCACCCTTGTGGTCAACTGTGGCTATGAGCAGAGCGGCGAAAAATGAGAGTCACCTGGCACACCTGACCCAGGTCCCCGCTGAAGTTAACAAGTGACTCCCGTTCCAGGTCTCATTCTGCAAACAGGCGTCTTTCACAGCCTATTTAGTGCCATGATTTTGCACTTTTGTAGTTTTTTGGGTGAATCTGCTGTTTAAAATGGCTCCGGTGCTGAAATGCCGTCTCGTGTTTCTAAGCAGAGGAGGCCGTGACGTGCCTTACGTGGGAAATGTGTGTTAGGTAAGTGTTGCTCAGGTGTGAGTCAGACTGCTGTTGGCCGCGAGCTCAGTGTCAGCTGGTCAACAACATATGTTAAATAAGGCGTCTTTAAACAGGAACACACAAAACGAACTGAAAGAATTGATCGGTTGAGAAAAATGTTGTGGCCAGAGGCTTGCAGAGACCTAACCCGCATTTCACCTGGGAGCAGTTGCTCAGCACTTGCTAGCTTAGTGTTCGTGGCAACTGTATCGAGCGTGACTGCTGTGAATGATGAGAATCAACTATACCTACGTGTCTAAGGAAGAAACGAGTTTAATTAGAAATCCTCTCCCAAGAAGGAAGTGTCAGTATTATAACTGTATTAACTCATACATAGCAGAGACCTGCACTGAAGAAATAAACCTATTTGAATTTCCACCCCCCCTTGATTACCTTTCACAGGTTTCACTGGGATTGATTCTGAATATGAAAAACCAGAGGCGCCTGAGTTGGTGCTGAAAACAGACTCCTGTGACGTGAACGACTGTGTCCAGCAAGTCGTGGAGCTTCTGCAGGAACGGGTGAGAGACAGTGAGGGAGGGATTGTCAGAGAAGAGTCATTTCCTTCTCATAAGCATCCTCCTACCAAAAAGAATGGTGGTGCACATATTGAGTGACGTTTGCATTTTAAATTCTTTGTGGCGCCAGCAGTTTTCCGTGGCTGGGTGTGGCTGTGTCAGGTGTCGTGGGAGCCCGTGTGGGCACAGTGTGTGAAATAGCTCAGTCAGCGGGAGCCTCGGGGTAGTCGTCCGAGTCTTTGTGCTGAGTGCTTTCTGTGTGCTCTTTAATTTTATCGACACAGTAAACCCGTGAACCATTTCAGAGAGATGAAGAAACTTTGCTCGTGGACATGCTGGATTCTGACCTAGAATTTCAGTCATTTTCATTTACTTCCATCTTTTGCTTTCCAGAGTGTTCTCATGACATCTTAAGTGTGATGTGATGAAATCTACATCCAGAAAGGGATTCAGGTTATATGCGTTTAAGAAAGAGAAACTTTCTTTTGAAAGATTATTTATTTTTATCCTAAAGCTGGGTGGTGACAAAGAAGAAATGCAAATGCCTCCTCAGTGCTGTTGCTTTCTTTGGTGCCGCCCTTCGTTCAAAGATTCCACTCAGTAGGCTTTCTCAAATAAATGACTTCTCTTCCCATCGAAAGCACGTGCGTATTTCTCTGTTGGACTTGGTTGATCCTGTCGGTTAATGCAGCAGATACCTAGTGGCCTATGTGGTATAGGCACTGCGCGGACACTGGGGATGTGGCAGTGAATTAAACAGTAAAAATTCCTGCCTCATGGACCTTACGTTTTGGTCCTTATTTGGACCACCATTTGGTCCACCATTATTTTGTTTATAGTGTATAGACTAGAAACACCATATATAAATTAATTTATTCTTCTTCTTTTATAACACGATGCAGAATCTAAAAATACAATCGAAGGAAGAAATACACACACACACGACTGTATCTGGCATTTATTCTCCTTTGGTGTTTTTCTTACAAGGTTGAATCTCTGATGGGCATCAGGGCAGATGGAGAAACCAGGGAATGTCTGACACTCAGCTCAAAGTTCCTAGTCAGTGGCGGTGGGAGCGCGTTTGCGCGCCGCACTTCCATTGCAAGGTGACTTGGTGTAATGTGCGCTTCCCATGGCAAACTCTCTTCTGTCCAAGGCTAGCAAGGGCGATTCAACTTCATTGTCATCACAGAGACATTTGTTAGGTTTTCCAAAGGTGGGTTATGTTGGAGCACATAGTAGAGTCTAACTACAGATTGGGACATGAAGGAGATGAATATGTTGAGTGCAGTGTTGCTTTAAAGCAAAGAGTAATAACCAAATCATCATAGCTTTATGGCATGTGCTTTGAGTCGGGATGTGAGGTCAGGGGTTCTGTGTTAACCAGCATTGCATAAAAGAATACCCGTGAGCGTGCTGAGGGAGAATGCCGTGGGCAGAGCTGGAGACCATCGGCAATAACTTCATTAGTTGAACTCTTCCTGTGTGCTAGGCCCTGTGTTAGGTACTCCGGCAGCGTTATTGCGTTGAATATGTGTTAAAACTCTGAGAAGTAGTTATAGTTATCCTCGTTTTACTGATGAGGAAACAGATTCAGGAGGTGAAGTTGTTAGTCCCAGAACAGCGAAGTTGGGGAGGGTGAGATTTGAACACACGTCCGATTGATTCTGCAGCCCACACGCTCGCCTTTCTCCTGCTATCTAGAGTCTTTCCATTTCTGGTTTATTTCTGAAATATGAATCTCTTTTCTACTCCCTTTTACATTCCTTGACTAGTTATTTCCTAAGTGTAGTTGGGATTAAAACAGTGGAGAGGAATGGGCATTTCGTTGACTTTAGACAGATTTTATACTTTTTAAGTACTTGAGAAGGTCGGAGATGACACTGCCTGGGTTGGAAAGAATGATTATCATGTAAGGAAGTAAAGTGCCCCACAGGTGTGAAATGTTTGTTCTGTGGGGTGTGAAATAAGGAAAGTGTTTGTAGGTTATCTAATTTGCCTTGGAAAGCAAAGGTGCATTTTGCCAGATGAATTATGATTTATGTAAATCTTAAAACCTAAATCTACATGGTAAATGAGTGACCAGGGTTATTATACCACATATAATGAAAACTTTATTTCTGAAATAGTCAGGCTAAATAAATTTTATCTCTTCTTCAGACTCAGTTTTATAAGACAGATTATTTGATCTCTGATATCGTCTGGGTGTCCAGCAAGTCAACTCAGTTTTGACTCCCACTGTCTGGAGGTGGCCCAGACCCCACAGGTGAGGGGCTCGGCCCCACAAGATTGCCCTTGTTTCAGATGCCAGCTGCACGTGGGGTGCCCAGCCTACCCATTTTTCTGCCTGGCTGATAACAAATTCAAGGGTTCCCATCCCTAACCCTCACTGGGTCCGCTAACTTGCCAGAACAACTCACGGAACTCAGGAAGGCACTTTATTTACTGTCACCAGTGTATTTTAAACTCAGGAACAGCCAAATGGAGGAGATGCACAGGGCAAGGTTGGGGGGAGGGGTGGCAGGGCCTCCATCCCTTCTGTGGGCACGTCACCCTCTCAGCACCCCTGTGTGTTCACCAACCTGGAAGCCCACTGAACCCATTGTGTAGGGGTTTTTGTGGAGGCTTTATGTAGGCACGATTGATAAGTCATTGGCCGCTGGTGACTGAACTCAATCTCTAACCCCTTCTCCTCCCCAGAGATTGCGGTGGGGGGTGAGCTGAAAGGTCCAGCCCTGTGATGGAGGCTTGGTCTTCGTGGTGACCAGGCCCCACCCTGAATGTGTCCAGGAGCCCTGTCAGCCAGGAGTCATCCCCTCAGCTTACCAAAGACACTTGGGTCACTTAGGGGATACTGTGACCATCCCAGGGGTTTGAGGAGCTCTGCACCAGGAACTGAGGAGAGAGGCTAAATGCTGTATATATTTCCCATTGCCCCACAACTTTTTATTCTAGGGAGGAGAGCAGTACAGTCTGGGACTTTCCAGAGAGTGAATGTGTTTGAGGAGTGCTGTCTCCATGGAAATAATAGTGGTAAACAGAGTTTTCTTTTTTCTGATGCTCGGTATTACTTTGGACACACTATTCTGAAGTGAATTCTACTTGGAATTGTTTCTTTAATGTTCTTTAGTAAAATATAATATTTATTTCACTGTCCAAGAAAAATATCTTTTTAGTCTGCTGCACGTTGGGTATTTTAGGACGATGGGTACTTTGGTTGCCGTACCACGTTAGCATAATGTTAGGGATCCTCTGTGATCCCTGGCTTGTTTTCTTTCTTTCAGTCTGACTACGTAATGTCATTGGGGTAGGTACTGTGATCATTCATATAAAGACTGCATTTCTCTGCATTTGGTCAAAACATCTTTATTTTCTTTCTGTGCTTCATTTGGCATATATTTATTCAAGGAAATAGAAGACACTGACAAAAAATGAGGATTTTTGATTTATTATTTAAATTAAACCCTTGAATGGTCACTAGATGGCCTACTAGTATTGCATTTTAACTTGCCTTGTTATGACATAAGGAAGTAGACTTTTTGCTGCTGTTTTTAATCTGAAGTGATATTTTAAATACTGTTTTTGAATCTACCAGGAACTCTTAGATTTACTAGTGCTATAAGTTATTTAAAGGTTTGTCTTTTTACGAAATGGTGGTTTAGTGCCCTGAATGGATTTTATACTGCACATAAAAGCCAGACTTTACAGCTCAGTTTTAAAGTGTTGCCAGAATGTCGTTTGGTGTTCATGCTTTGGATGTATGTAGTTTAGATAATAAAAATTTAATAGTTACATAAAAATATGAATGAGCTCTAGTTTCAAATCTGTTGAGCAGATTTGGCTCAAGAAGAAAGTACAGAAAATATTTAAAGGAATAACTTGAAATGTGGAATTGCTATGTTTATTAACATGTTCAGAGTTCTTCAGGAAGATTAAAATGAGAAGGCAAGAGCTACTATTTCGTGTAGTGAATGTTTGAGTGTTGTTTTCCCTGCCTGCCAGTTTCCAGGTAAAAACAAGCAATGATCTGTTGGAATAAGCATATGGATATAGCATATGTTCCTTCCTTACCTGTCAGTGCCGGGTGACCGAGGAGCTCTTCAGAGAGGAGGTGAGGCGTCTGGGCCCATAAAGACCTTCTCCTGGCCTGGCTTGTGATCGATTTCGGTTTCAAAGGAGATTTCTTGAAATAAAGTTGCAGAAGAGCTCATTGTTTCTGGCAGCTGACTGTGTCTGTGGAAATCCTGCTGAAACCCAAGTAGGATGGAGAGTTCGCGTGGCAGGGACTTCACATTCTGCTGTCCAGATAGCTTGTCTCGCTTTGAGGTGGTTTTGCTCCTTTTAGATGTTTAGTAGTGGTTTTGGAAACTGAGAAGATTTGTTACTAGAATATGCTAGAAACTGGCTGTGTCTGCATCTTTAAGATTTTTTTTTACGTATTCCTGACAGACTCAGTCCTTTTGTCTTTACACGTAGAATCTTTGTAGAACTCATCTCCACTGAGCAGATGCACCATGTTCCTCTTGATTCGTGCTGTGTTTATATTAGTTCTAGAAATATTCGCTTTATGTGTTTTTTTTAAAAAAGAAAAACAGTAGCAACCTCTTGAACTTTTATTTTGGCATTGGTTAGGCATGAAAAGAATTTTTTTGAGGACAAAATTCATTGAAAAATATTTGCTGGATGTGAATTTTGAAAAGGGAAGAATTTTGTGAAATTCTTGTAATGAAAAATTATTTTGACTGAAAAGTAAAATATGAAAAAGATTTCCCCTCTTAAAGTGATTATAGCGCAAATGTTAATACACATTACTAAAAACACATTCATTCATGCTAAATTATGAATAATTTTGTTGGTTTACAAAACATTTCTTTTAAATAATTTGGTTGAGCTCATAGTACAGCTGTTACCCTTTTCATATTCAAACTAATTATCTCAGAGACAGATTTGCTCACAAATTATCCGTGCAGTTGTTTTTCAGGGGGTGGTTGGAAGGAAACTGTAGACATTGTCTAGAGAAACGTTTGTGAGTTCGCAGTTCTCACTTGGAACATCTCTTCAGAGGGAGTGGGGTTGCACACCTGGGTGCACCCTCGGTGTTGTGGGGGTTCCGCAGAGGGCCGGCTCCAGGGTGGGGGTCAGAACAGGCCCAGCCACGTGCCTGGAGCGTCGCAGTGGGCCACGCACGCCACTGCCACGCGTCGGTATTTGCGAGCCGAATCTAGTGGTGCTGGTTTAGGAAACCAGCTGGAAGAAAATGCCTTGTCGCAGCCAGTGAAGATGAGGAGATTTGTCTGCCGGACACTGTCTTCTGACGCTCCAAGACCACTGACAGTATCTGCGGTAAACGTGGGGGGAGTAGAGTAGCGAACCCCCACTACAGCGTTCCGAAAGGTATCCGTCCTTATGTGGATCTCAGAGATAGCAAGGGAAAGCTTCGTGGAGAGCAGTTCTTACCACCGAAGTGGGGAATGAGACTCTTTCCTTCTCTGGAGTCCCTGTGTCGCTTCTCCCCAGGCTGCACATTCTGGTTTTCACAGCGCCACGGGGTCCCAAGTGGTGGAAATAGAGGCTCTTGATTTTACTCACGGTGGCAGTGTCTGAACAAGTCGGTCGAAAATTGTTCACTTATCCTTACTAGAACTGTTGAGGCCTAACTGAAATGTTGAGCATCTTTGCCTTTTGTCTAGGACTTTACCAACGCATTGACGGATCACGTGCGGACCAGAAGCCTGGGAATTATAAATGTTTAATAAAATCATGAAAATAAATTAAGAACAATTTGTGTGACAAACTATTTCATAACTTAGTTTTCATGAGAGAAACAGTAAAGGTTTTTTGGGGGGAGGAGAATAGTATTGGGACCTCAGTTGGAATCCTGGTTCTAACACTTACCAATTATGTGACCTTGGAAAAAATAGCCTAATTTCTCTGTCTTCAGTTCTCTCATCTGTGAAGTGGGGAATAATAATAGACCTGCCTCAGAGTTGTACTGAGGATTCTGAGTCCATGTGTGTAGAGTGCTTAGAGCAGTTCCTGGCCTATAGCAAGCATACTATAATTATTATCATTTATTGAGTATTTGTTGTTGAGTATTGGAAGACAGTGTTGCAGGGATTTGGGGCAAATCATGGACCGCTCCTGGGCCAAAATTTCCCCATCTGTGAGGGGAGGGTAGCAGTTGTGTCTTCTGACCTTCATAGGTAAGACTGTGTGAGCTTAAATGAGTTAATCTCTCGGAACAACGTGTGGGCTTGCGGTCACCATCTGGTTAATGTCAGCTTCCACAGTTTAGGTACTTCAGGTCATTTAATTGTCACAACAGCCTGTAACATATAATGTATATGTGTGTGTCTTTATGTATCTTTTGCTTTTTAAACAACTGAGCAACTGAGAAGGAGACAGGTTGTGAGATGCTCAAGGTTGCGCTATTAGAATTTGAACTCGGATCTTAGGTGCAAAAAGCCTGTGTGCCCTCTTCTCTCACCTCACGTTGCTGGTGACGAGAACATTGGAAATAACTGACCTGTAGGTCCCTGTTGCTTTTCTGTGTCTCTCTTTTGTTTTGATGATGTTATGTCCCTAAAGTTTTATGATTCATGTAAATATTTAATTTTAAGTCTTTTGTGAAACTGTTTCATACTCTTTCTCACAAAAGTCCTAATGAAGGCCTGACTTTTTGTGTAACTTCAGTTAATTTTAGAGGGTTTTTTTGTGTGTGTGTGTGTGTGTGTGTGTTTGTATAAAACTACTAAACTGCCTTCCAAAGTGGCTGTACCATTTTGCCTTCCCACCAGCCATAAAGGAGAGTGTCCGTGGAGCAGCAAGCGTATCCTTTAGTAGGTGGATGGAAATGAGAAAAGTGAATCACCCTGTATCCCTATATGTGGTCATCATTGTCATTTTTCCACCTTCCCTCCAACTGTTCTCCACCCATAGGCACATCGCAGGACACACGGTAGTTTCAGCAGTCTATGCAAAGCCTATTACTTCACCACCTAGAAAATAAAAGTTCAGAATAAACTCTTTCTGAAAGGACAGTACGACATGCATTAAGTGGAATGCACATACATACGTTCTGTATGTATGATTAGCTTCTTGGCTATGCAAAGCCCCCGGAGAGGCCTGTGGCACACACATTCCGCATTCTTTGCAGCTGCAAAATGAAGAATTGAAATTCTTTTTAGTCTCATTTTGAAATGTTGCTTTTCTTCATTAAGATACCCTTTGACGAACTCTAAATTGTTGAGCCAAACATTTAATTGTACTTTGTTACATAGGATATCGTACCTGTGGATGCCTCTTACGAAGTAAAAGAACTGTATGTGCCAGAAAATAAACTTCATTTGGCAAAAACAGATGCAGAAGCATTACCAGCATTGAAAATTAATAAAGTAAGTTCTTTGTTGCTTTTCGCACCCAGTGATCTATCCTTAAACTTGCGATTTATAGCAGTGTTTGAGGCCAGGCAGTGGGGGTGAGGGTGTTGTTGTGTGTGTCAGTTTCCAGGAATGGGGAATGTGTTTAATTTGTGAAACTGTATTCTCAAAGTACCATGGCTTTTATTAACATTTACTTTTAGTCATAATATTTATTTATTTTGAAATATCAAAGAATAAAGATTGTGTGAGATTTTTAGGTTTATCAGAAGGAAGGAATTCTAAAAGGTTAAATACTAATCCATACTATTAATAATTAAAAAGAACACTTTTCCCTTTTAACCATGTTTCTGAATCTCTTGCCAAACCCTTGACCCACCCTTTCTTATATCGTTAAGTGTAATTCTGTCATATATTTTAGCTTTCATGCTATCATTATATAGTCTTTCCCAATAAACAGCTGCTTGGTTGAACCAGACATGATGAAAATGGAAAGTGTAATTTATCTTTTTCAAATCTTAGAGAATTGTAAATTGTATGATTTATTTATACTTTAAAAACAGGAAGATTAAGGAATAAGCAATTGGACTAGAAGTTAGATTTCCCATCCATTCTTTTAGTATAGTAAAGATCCAGAACAGCCAGGGAAGTGCCAAATCTGGAACTGAGGAGAAAGGAAAACAAAACTGGGCTTGGAGAACGACCCTCAGGTAGTTACTGGAATCCGTGATAGGAGTAGACCATCCTGATGTGCTTCGCGTGTGGCGACTCGGTGTCTGACCTGAAGCCAGGACATGCTGAGGGTGGCACAGAGGGAGAGTTGGAGAGCGGAGCAGCTCAAGCAGCGAGCTGTTGCAGAGGAGCAGCAACTTGCAGAGGGACAGTTTGTCACCGGCAGACTTTGCATGGAATGAATACACACAGAGAGAAAGACAAAACAAATGAGAATGAATGAATATGAATCCTCACCAGTCAGACTCTAGAACCCTGAAAGACAGTAGCTTTTTGTAAATGTCACCTTTTCTTCAATATGGTGGATCTCAAATTCGTTCCATTGGCAGAGCACCTGGAAGGCGCACTAGCATTCTTCGTACCGCCTCACAGGCCCTGTTTGCAGCTACTGTCACATTGGGGGTTAGGGCTTCAGCATAGGAATTCTGGGGGGACACAGACATTCAGTTCCTAACAGATACCGTCTAGAATTGGGTTCCAATAGAGACAAATAGTAGCCACTGTAAAGGTTTTACAAACATTAATAGGAGGAAAACTTTAAAGTGAAAAAAAGTTCTCTATGAATACATTATTTTTCTTTTTTTTTTTTGTGAATTGAAGCAGGAGAACCTTACATTAGTGGATTGTGCAGTGGAACACATTGGCAGACATGCCTTGGGAATAAATAGTAGGCTACATTCTCCTGCATACCACTTGGCCACGTGCTTCCTTTTTCTTGTTTGAGAACCACTGCTGTATACCCAATAAAAAATTGAGCGTATTCAGCATACATTAATGATACATACATAGTTTATCAGTTCTTTAATGTTCTGATGGGAAGTGCTAGAAACCTCAAAGCTCAAAAAATAATAGTTTTTGTAGGACAGTGGTTATTAAAGTGTAGTTTCCAGGCCATCACTGTTAGGATTTTCTGGGAACATGTTAGAAATAAACTTCTTGGGCCCCATAGCAAACTGAACCAGAAACCCTGGGGGTGAAGCAGTCTTCATTTTAACGAAGCCTTCTAGGGGTGTCTGATACACATTAAAGTTTGAGAACCACTGGTTTAGGAAAGGCTGTCCTTATTAGAAATACTTGGAGGCCCAATGTCACTTAAATTTATTGGGAGAAATACATATTTTCCTAGTACCCTATTCTTTGTTTGATTTATATATCTATAATCATCCTTAAAATGTTTGCTTCTGTTGCTTTCAAAATTAAACTCCTAAAGGCCATTACTGCTTTTGTTCATAAATACATGAAATGGAAATTTGGCCTCACTTTCTGATTTGCTAGGTGGATATGCAGTGGGTGCAGGTTTTGGCAGAAGGTTGGGCGACCCCACTGAATGGCTTCATGAGAGAGAGGGAGTACTTGCAGTGCCTTCATTTCGATTGTCTTCTGGATGGTAAGACGGTTTGCATTCAAAATTATCTTGGATGTGGAACAGAAATGACATGGTTGCAGGGATTTGTCACTGTTTATAAGAAGTAATGGTAACGTCTTAATAGGGGTAGCATTATATCAGTACTGAACAATTTATTTAAGTGAACCATGAGGTTTTATATGCACTTTTCCTTTCCCTGATTGTGATCTATTGTAGAGGGAGCGGTAAAATCTGGGGATTGGGACTGAAAATGGATTGTAAAAGCACGTACAGTTTTCTTACGCCATATTCACCCGGTCACGGTGGCATGCTTTTCTCCGTACAGTACACATGTGTACTGCATTTTGCTGCACTGAAGCCCATGCCTGAGCTGTCTAGTGGGGAATCATGGAGTCCAAGTTACGGAATTCTGAAATAGGTGGCTAAAAGCATGATTCTCTCCCTATTCTTTTAAAATACTAAAAAAAAATGGCCAAAGAAATTGATGTCCTGTATGTTATCATCACAATCCAGCTACCTTTGACTTTGTATTATATATTGTTGGTAAGATTAATTTACTACATTAAAGAAAATGTTTTAAAATGTCACAGAATCCCATGAAATTACCACTGATTTTTTTTGTATAATGACTTCTTTTAACATATTAACTGCCATGTGAGTTGTATTTAACTCATGCTGGTTTTGAGCCCAGCACCTGGTGAAGCATATGCAATTCACACGTCTCTTTACCCTGGGAGCTGCATGGTGCATGGGCAACTCACACTGCCGTGCTGGAGCATACATGTTACGTGATGGGTGGCAGGTGGCCCCCTGGGCAAAACCCTACAGTTGATTCATGAAAGTCTTGTTGCTGTTCTTATTACTACAATTATTGACGATTTAATTGCATATAGCTCACACACAGAAAACAATAAAAAATAGCAAATTTTTCATTAAATTAGAAAGAATCGTTTTGTTTTCAAAGTTTTTATTCTATTTTTGTAATAAAACACTGTGGCCCCAAGGAGAATTTTTTCTTTCTAGTGTGGCAGTCAATGTGTTAACTGGGGAGTGAAAAAGATATTACAAAACATAATTCCTGATTATTCTTCTCAAGAAACTTTATCACAAGAACATAAGGATAAATATTCCATCTTGATTTTCTTCTTTGGTACTAATGGAAAGTCTTTGTGGACCACCTCCTTAGTAATGGTTCAGTCTTGGGCTTGGTGCAGATCGACCTATTAATTTTCCATTTTAAACTGTACCTAGTGGTGGTAATTTTTAAAGCAGCCAAGCAATCATCATTGATCCTGTTGCCATCTTTTGTCCAAAGAAGGCATGTCATAATTCCCAGAAACTCATGGTTTCTTCGGTATGGAAATTAATTCAAATAAGAATTTTATTTTTCTAACCCATACATGATGAATGGGAAAAAAAACTTTTACAGCTTGAAAGGTTGGGAACTGAGACCATGCCTTTGGGGGTCACTGACAACACATTTGGTTTAAATGGAACCACTGATCACTGCCTTTGTGTCTTGGCCAGTAACAGCTAGTATCGGTTTGATTCTGGCTGTATTAAAAAAACAAATAAACAAGAGAACTTTTTGGGCTTTTTTGTCTTCTTATCTCAAGGTTACCCAAATGTACCAAGTATACTCAAGTATACTTAATCAACTTGCCACTTAAAATGCAGTTATTTATATCATCCTGTTATCAAGAAGGCTTTAAATTTTTCCTGAAAAGGTCTTGAAACCTAGTTCTTTGTCTCATTCATATATTGAAAGTGCACAATATATTTTTGGTGATATTTAGCTTAATTGGTTGATTCTTCCTTATTAAGCAGTTTCTTTTATTTGTGTAATTTTATTCCAAAAATTTCTACCCAAAGACAGTTTGATGAATTGTTGTGAGAAATATTATTACTATACAACCAACTATATGTTGGTTGTCTTCATTTTTGCTAGTTTTTTTTTTTTTTAATTTCTGAGGTTGTTGCTTATTCTCCCTGACTTTGTAGTTTGTTCTCTCTCTCGATTTTCTGTGCCAGGTACCAACTGAACACTGTTACTGGACCCATGAACCTTTCATCATTTGAAGAGTGTCCCTTGCCGTGAAAGGTGGATGTAAGTAAGGCCTGTTGAGTAACCCGAGCCATGTGCTCTGTGTCCTTTGTGCTTGCAGGAGGTGTCATTAACTTGTCGGTGCCTATAGTTCTGACGGCTACTCGCGAAGAGAAGGAGCGGCTGGATGGCTGCACGGCGTTTGCTCTGGTGTATGAGGGCCGGCGTGTGGCTATTCTTCGCAATCCAGAGTTCTATGAGCACAGGAAAGAGGAGCGCTGTGCCAGACAGTGGGGAACCACCTGCAAGAGCCACCCTTACATCAAGGTCCTGAATAAGCCTTGCTGTGTTTTATATTGACTTGCCAGTAACATTTGTGCTGTGGGCATTACCCATGTATCGACTGTTCCGCTGGAATTGTTAATGTTTTGCAGAATTGAGACTGCATCTTGGTGTGATGAGCATATGTCATTTTGGTCAACAGGTGTATTTTAAATATCTAGTCTATACTAGGCTGCCAGACACTGAGCTAGGCGCTGGTGCTGGGAATGTAGGGGTGGGGACAGGACTGGCACAATGTTTATGCTCTTGGAGTTTACAGTATGGTGGTGTACTTCATCATGTACACCCGAGGAGGGTGTAAGGTTGGGGTGTGAAGGGGGCTCCCGCCAGGGTGGTTTCATCTAGCCTGGGCTTTAATTTGACATTGTGTTTCTGGTGTAAAAGCAGTGAAATATGATTAGTCTCCCCAAAGCCCCTCATTTATTTTATGTATTGTATGTGGAATGTTATCAGAGTCAAATTTCTCTCAGTCGTTAGGTGTGTTAAAGTAGACGTTGAGCTTTAAAGGAGACTGGGTGCATCATTGGCACCTAAGACAGAGCGGCGTGGGGAACAGGGAGGCTTGAGCTGCTTGGTGGAAATGGACAGGCTCGAGAGGGTAGTGTCTCCTCCTTTCAGATGCAGGGAAAGAAGATGTGAGAAGGTGTAAGAAATTAGAGGTGATGTGGTGATTGGAAGGCATGCATTTGTGTCTAACTCAAAGATCGTTAATTCTTTGAAAGATTAGGATTGAGAACGCAGAGGGTGGGGTGACCAGGGTTACAAATTATTCTGTTAATCAACACGCAGCAATGACGAAAGGAATGTTTTCATTACTTAAAAAGTCATAATTGTTATTCACATTGATTTTGTTTGCCTTGCACATGGAAAAATAATAGTTGTTTCACAAGCATTTTGAGAAATTACGAAGTATATTCCAATTCTGTGTCATTTCTAATCCCAATTTAGTTGATAAATCAAATGGATTTACCATTGACTTTAAGGTAAGAGTAGTTTAAAACAATGGTGGTTTGGATGAGAGAAATGACTTTTTACTTATTTTGATCTTGGTTTCTTTAAAAAAAATTTTTTTTTTCTTTTTCTTCCAATTAGATGGTTATGGAACAAGGAGATTGGCTGATTGGAGGAGATCTTCAAGTCCTGGACCGAATTTATTGGAATGATGGTCTTGATCAGTACCGTCTTACTCCTACTGAGCTAAAGCAGAAGTTTAAAGATATGAATGCTGGTAAGACATGGACCTAATTATCTAACATGGGGCTGGTTGGAGAGAAAGTTCTAGAAGTGCCAAGTGCTGAGGTTCCATAAATACAACAGAAGCTTACGGTGTAGAAGAGAAAAACATTAAACAATAACAGAGAAAGTTGTTTAAGTGTAAGTTGATGATTGCAGATCATTTTAGGATTAGGATGAAATGGAGCAGCGAGAATAGACAGGCTGCAGATGCTGTCGTTCATAACACCATATCGTATATAAGAAAGTGCTCCAGGACAGGATTGTGTCGGACTTCCTGCTGTGAGGTCTTTTACACAGAGGTGGGTAAATGACGTGCTTATGTGGGTGCACCCGTGCTCTCTCTCCCCGCACTTGCAATGCAAGGTGCCGTGGCAGGGCATGGCACTGGCTATAGATTCTGGAAGGGTTTCTTAAGATCTGAAGAATTTGCAGTATCCTGCAGTCGTGCTCCCAGTTAATTTCTGTCCATGGCAGAGATACTTAAGCCCTAAGTACTGGTGCTGCTCTCTTTCATAGTTTCTGTGTAGAAGTCAGGTGGTTGTGGTTGTCTTTTTGGGAAATACGTGGCCACCAAGCCATATTTGAACCAGAAGCCCCTGTTCCAGGGTGACTACTGAACATCTGGGAAAGAGCAGCTGTTTCGTCAGCTGTGTTTAGCTTCTGTGAACTCCGTCTCCCGGTTGTCATTGAGAGTGCTGTGTGCAAACTGTCCCTGGCCTCACCACCTAGCAGTTATGTGTTTGTGGGGAACTGCTGCTCTCTCTAAGGCTCTTGGATAATTGATGAGGACATTGATGGTGCCTAATGCATAGGATTTTGTTTTAAAAAGAGAAATGAGATAAGAGGCGTAAGGCTCTTTAAACAGTATCTGATGCATAGTAAGAGATTAAGGTGTCATAACTTCTGTTGTGTGGGCCAGAGTTAGTCTGTCTATATTTGTGTGAAGGTTACAGAAAGAGTATGTTTATTCCTAAGCCCTGCTGTAGTTTGCTGAAATTCTAAGTGATAGGAAGTTAAACCAGGTTAAGAACTGGAGGCCTTGGATGGGCTACAACTTCTTCAGTGCCCCATGGCTCCCACCTGGCCCGCCTCATTCAGCCTCGTTTCCTTCGCAGCCCCTTTAGGACATTTGAATGTATTGGCCTTTCCCCCTTTTTGCAATTTACTCCAGTCCTCTGAATTTGAAGCAAATGATTTGGCTTAAATTACTTATGCAGGAACTTTTCTGAGTGCTACACTTGGTGCTTATCTATACAACACCTCATTCTAGCAAGTTTTTGGGCCCGATCATACAGGAATGGATATAATAATGGCACCCCATTCCTTTTTGCCAGTGTGTGATTTAAGGGTCAGCATGTAAGTCAGTTCTGGCCATTGAGATATGAGGAGAGGGGCTTCTAAAGATCTTCCTTCCTGATAAGAAACTGCCTTATGACCTAAAAAATCATCTTTCTTCCTGCTTTGGATGCTGTTGTGTGAGGTTACAGTGTTTGGAGTTCCTGTAGCCATTTACGTCCATGAAAATCCTGGATGTACTAATTGTGTCCTTACACTGTTTTGAGTTTCTGACCAAACCGTAGAGTCATTTGTCTCCAGATTTGTTATTCAGAGAGATAATATATATCCAAATTATTTAAGACACTTCTAGTCAGGTCTTCTGTTATTTGCAGCCAGAAACATCTGATAGTTTATAACATGTACATGTCCCTTTTTTTTCTGCTGAACAGAAACATATTTAAGGGAGGACTTGCTGACACCACATTATTTAATTTTTTGCCAAAATTTGAACTCCTATGTGGAATTGATGTTAGTAAATAAATTGTTGGCACTGTTGAAAGGGGGTCTTATGAAGGAATTATCATTCATAATTAGGGACTTTAATATTACATCTGTTTTGCACTCTTCTTTGGAAGCCAAACGGTTTAAGTCATTGAGAGAATTTGTTGCATAATGAGTGATTGCAACTTTGTTTAAAGTAGAGGAGAGCCAGTTATTAGCCTGACATCAAACAACAATTTCGTGGAGTGTTATTTTATTTACTTTTCCATTTTATACTGAGGCAAATAAGCAACAGACCGAGGAGATTACTTTGTAGTTCTCCATCACTCTTTTAGGAAGCCAGTAACAAGTCATCTACTGATGTGTTCAAGGGAGAGAAAGCAGGGAATATTCGTGGGGTTTTTTACTTAGGATTTCTTTTCTACCTCTTCCTCCTCCTCCTCTCAACTTAGAAGTGCTTTGATTACCCCATGTGTGCCATTGTCTCGTGCACAACATTAATATAATCAGTTTGTCTGTTCCTTGACCATTCTGTATCTTGGAAAGATTGAGAGGTCTGTTGTGTCCACATCAGTGATTGCAAAGTAACGCAGTTCCAGATGGCAGGTTCTCTGCATTACTGACGATTGACCAATATCCTGGAGAGGAAGAATGAATTTCACTAAAGCCAAGTAAGAGCCTGTTAGTCTTTATTCTACGCAGAATATTGGGGTCCTGCTGCTTGCAAAGGGGAAAACGTTGACACATTGCTTTCAAACTAGTAGGTGGTGGTATAGTGTCGAATAAATCCAATTCGAGAAAGCTTTGTGGAGATGTTGAATTATAAACTATATTTTAAATGAGTGAATGGAGACGTTGGGAGGATATTTAAGGCAAAGTTGGGGGTGATACGTGACAGAGCTGAGGCAGAAGCAGAGGGTTTGTCTGTGAGGTCGACACGCTTCCTTGGCGGTGAGTGGCAGGGAGCTGGGGATCTGTGGTCTGAGGTCTGGTGGGGGAGCCTGTGGCCGGTCCTGGCAGGAGGCAGGTGAGGCCCTGAGCGTAGCTTGACAAAGTGAGTGAAGATGGACAGGCAGGTTAAGGGAACCCACAAGGAATGTTAAGGTGTCTAGGGCCTGGCAGCATTGGATAGTGTCACCAGGCATAGGGTAGTGTCACCAGCCCTGACAGGGCGAGGGCGGGAGCCAGCGTTCCTGAAGGCAGGAGGGAGCTACAGCTGGGGGAGGGCTGCCGAGCAGCAGCCAGTCGCGGGGGTGTTGGCGCAGCCAGAAACACAGCACTGAGGCAGACGCTAGTAGGGCAGGGGCTCCCCCAAACCTTTCTCCCTCCGTCCTCCGGTTGCCGCCAATGCTTCCACCCTGGAGGCGGGAGTACAGCAGCCCCTTCTAGAGGGAGCCACAGTCTCCCCGACCCCAGGACTGCAGAGAACGCGGGAGGGGATAGCGAATAAGCAGCGCGGAGCCCAGCTGGCAAAAAGCTTTATGTGTAACATTAGTTCTAGCTTTAATTTGAAAGTATTTTTAGTCTTGAGAACAGGAAACAACAGTTCATGGCTGCCATACTTTGGAGTATGTGAAGTATTTGGAGTACGTGGAGTATTTGGAGTTTGTGAAAAATTCCAACTAATATGTTTATATTTACTCAGGTGGCCTATCTCTCTCTTATTCCCCCCCCCCCCCAACTCATAAGCCGTTTAAAAGAAATGCTGGTAATTTATGACAGTCCTGAGGGAGGGAGGGAGATCAAACTCCTTTGTACTTTCAGCTCCTTTAAAAAAAAAACTCCCACAAAAACAAACATTAAACACACACACCCTCTTCCTGGCTACTCCAGAGCCAAGTGAGCGCTGTCTTATTTAGTTACTGTGTTGATTTAGTGGAATCAGAAATGGCTGTTCTTGGAGCTCTGGGGCAGAGACAGCGGCGGATACTCAGTGTTGGTAGGCCTGGAAGAGGAGGATCATGGCTCCTGCTGTGTGTAGGACAGTCTCGCAGAGGAGTCAGGGGGAAGATGTTGTAGTTGCGAGTTCAGCGTTGGGGTGTGGGGGCTCTGGCTGTGGGCTGGGGAGTAATGCGGGGTTCTGGGGCTCTGCGGAAGGTGACTGGATGTGGAGCACCTTCGTGCTTATCACCTCACTTACTCACCTGCTGGACTGCAGCCGTCCTGGGCTGCCGGCTGGGAAGGAGCAGGGTCTGCTTGGCTCTTCGCACCGTGCCACAGCAGTCCTCGTGGCCGCGTGCGAGGCGAGGCAGCCGTGGCACGTCCTCCACGTGTCCCGGAAATGCTGAGAGCTGCCATTTCCTTCCCCTGTCATAAACCAGCACGTGCTCAGAAGACCCTTTTCCACTTTCTTCTTCCTCCTGCACCTGCTGGAGGGAAGGGACCAGACGTCACGTATTTCCATAGTGTGTGGCTCCTAGACCAGGTGGGCATCCAGAGACGTGACAGTCACAGTGAAGGTGGAGGAATCGAGGGAAGGGGAAGGCAATGAGCAACCTGTATGGAGACATTTTTGTAACACGTCTCTCTAACGATGAAATGGAAGGACTTAGAGATGTGGCGAGAGAAGCTGTCTGTGTGTGTGCAGTGATGGCATCCGGGCGAGGGGGGACGTGTCCTGAATGAGTCTGTAGAGACCGTCACAGGGCCTGGCAGTGAGACCTTTTGCTCCAAGAGGACCACAAGATGCCAGAAATAAGTGGTCAGACCAAAATGCCCAAGCAGAATGTAAAAATATAAGTTTGATTACAACTGTAAAAATGTATGCACAAAGAGAAAAACTAGGAGACTATGCAAAAAACCAAAGACTGTTTAGATTAGCATAGTGCATTTGTGGGTGATTTTCCCCTCAAATTTTCTTCAGTGTTTCATGGTGTTTACTTAGAAAGAAATGAGTTAAAGAGGCAGATGAATAAAAAAGGTTGTTGGCATGGTTAGCAGGCCTGAAGCAGTGGGGTGTATTTTTGCTAGAGGCAGTAGAGAGGTCAGGACCACTGAAAACAGAAAAGTACCCGTTGGATTTGGCAGGCGACTGTCCTACTTAGTACGGGATGGGGCAGGAAGGAGTCGTTGAGTGAATGAATCCAGCACAGCAGCCTCATTTACAGGTGTGGAGATAAAGCGCCATTCTTTTTGCCGTCACTTCGTCCTGCACAGGATGGCGATACGGGGTGATGGACCCTCATCGTGTCCAGTTCACCATAGTTTCACTGTTACCTCAGGGACAGCATGTCTGAAACCGAATTTTCATCTTGTCCCTTGCTGGTTGGTCCCCTGCCTGCTCTGGCAGCCGGGCGGAAGCTGCATGTGGGGGAGACCAGTTTGCAGACAGAGCTTGTGAAAAGATGATGAGGGCTGAGGGCATTGGTAACGAAGACGATGAGCTGCAGAGGAAACGCAGGGAACGGAAGTGATTCGTCGCAGGCGGAGGTCGAGGGCCAGGAAGGAAGCTAAGGCGCCAAGGTGGGCGATGGTGATTCCATATGCGCTGCGTGGAGCACTGCGAGGCTGGGCAGACAGTCGGAGCTTAGCAGAGGGTTCTGGTGAGAAGACACAGATTTGCGAGCCACTGACAGAGAGAGCCCGGCCCGGTGCCCCCAGGCCCATGGGAGCAGGATGGGGGGAGGGTGGGGGGAAGGGTGGCACTTACCTTCACCGATGTCGCAGTGAGTAGATTGTGGTCTGTCAGACGAGACTGGCAGGTGTCCTGGGGGATGAACAGGTAAGTTAAGTGGAGAAAATGGAAGAGTTGGTAGGAGTTTTATTTAGAAATGTGGGAACATGTTCTTCAGCAACAGTCTTCTGATCTGTTGTCTCTCTGCCCTCTACCCTCCCCTGCATCAATCCCGCACAGCTCTGTTCCACTAATTTCCTGTAAAACGTTACTGATTCTTTCACTTTTTCACTCACAACCCCTGTTTGGTACCGGTGTCCTTCCCAACGGGGCATTAAAAATTCTACATAAGAACCTTTTGCCAGGTTGTGTATCTAAGTGCACAGAGCCTCCTTCCTTGAGAAATGGACGACTCTGTGTTCCTCAGACGCACCTCTGCTTTCCCACCTCCACGCTTCCTCACACCAGTCTGCTTGGTTGGGATGCTCTTTTTACTTCTGCCCATCATGTTTTGTTTTTTAGAGGTCAGCAAACTACAGCCTCAAGGCCAAATCTGGCCCACTGACAGTTTTTGTAAATAAAGTTTTATTGGAAAACAGCCACACTCACTGGTTTATGGACGGTCTGTGGTGGTTTTTGCACAATAATGGTCGGGTTGAGGAGTTGCAACAGAGATCCCATAGCCTGCAAAGCTTAAAATATTCACTCTGGCTCTTTAAAGAAAAAGTTTTCTTTCATGTGTGGTGTTGGCAACTTCACAGTGTACTTTCCACAAGTCAGGGTTGTAGATCTCCTGGTTCTTTCCCAGGAATGGGGGTTAGAGGGCCAGGAAGAAGTGGAAATTATAAGTGTTAAAATTAACTTTCAGTCATCTTTTAGATCATCTCTCATTTTCAAACACAATAGAAGTCACAGTCTTAGGTAAAGCAGTCTTAAGCTAAACCATATGAATTATAAGTGAAAAGGCAAATGTTTTCTACTGATTATGGTGTGACAATCACTGTCCTTCCGCAAATGGGGATAAGAATGTGAGATGTCAATGAAAGTTGCTTTAAATATCAGTGGGCCCAGGTGCATGGTTCTTTTTCCATCCTTGATGGAGGAAAGTTCAGTAGTGATGCATGTTGGGTTTTGCTAGCTGTGACAATATCCTGAGAATGAGCTTCCAGTGCATCAGGTACTCCTGTTACATTTTCTCATTCCCATAAGTTCTCTGGTAGAAAAACCAGATGTTAGGGATGAAAATATAGCCTGGAACAACAGAAAGTTAAAGCCATGTGTAAGTCATTGGTAAATAGTTACAAGGGATTGAGAAGATTAGAAGTTTAGGAAAGACCTGGTTCTGTTGGAAAATAAATGGGCAGACAGATCAAATGGCCACTGGATTTCTGAGTGGAACTGTTAAAAGAAAATAATTCTATCTGAAAGAAATTTTGGCAATAAAATCCTTTATATGTTGCTACTGTGAAGTTTTAATAAGTCATTCAACTTTATCAAAATGTCCATTGTGGAGCCAGATTAATTCTTTCTGGAAAGAAAGCCTAGATAGATCATTACTGTCTCTGAAATATGTGCATTTGAGACAGGTATTTTTTATGCTTTCTTTTGTGCATCCTGTAATATAAATACTCTTGCTAAATGGTGATTTTACAAAATCATATTTGGCCTGATTGAAATCTAGGAATGTGGTCGTCATGCACCTGAGATGTAATTACCCAGGGGTCCTATTCAAAGGTACTTAGATTTATTAACTACAGTGTGCATCTCACCATGTGAGACACTGGATATTATTTTATCTTCATGGCAGTAACTTTACTATCATCCCCGTTTCAAAAGTATAGAAAGTGAAATTCAGTCCTAGAAGGCCATGGCCACAACTGGTAGACCTATGATTTGAACCCATAAATATCCTATTCCAAAGCAGTGCTTCTTCTGATACTCTATATATCTTCTCTTTTAAAACTTGTTATTATGGATATTTCAAACATATACTACTTATAATTAGAGATAATAATATGATGAGTCCCTATGTACCTCTAGCCAGCTTCAGCAGTTAACTCTTGACTCCCTCTGTTTCACCTATACCCTGACCCACCCGCCTTTCTCCGTCCCCTCCAGAATTAAAGGTAAGGACTTGAAAAAGCCCAACTACAATACCACTGTTGCATCTAAACAATAATGGCAGTTTCTTAACATTTTCAAATATCCAGTCTGTGTTCAGATTTCTAGTAATTTAATAGTTTTTTTTTCTTTTTACAGTTTATTTGTTTGAATCAGGATCTAAATAAGATCCATACATTGTAATTCCTTATGTCTCCTGTCTTAGTTTTTTACTTTTTTAACTCTTTATTGTAAAATAATTTTACATTTACAAACAAATTATAAGAATAGTACCACAAGCTCTTGTATATTCTTCACTCAGATGCCAGAAACGTTAGCATTATGCTTTCTTTGCTCCCATTCTCACTCTTCGAGAGGAAGCCGCAGACATTAAGCCTCGTTATCCCTTAATGTTTCTGCGTGTGTTTCGTAAAAGTAAGCACAGTCTTCTACCTCACCACACTGTGTTCGTCCAACTCAGGAAAATAACACTGGTGTAACGATCTAACCCATACATTCCATTCAAATCACGCCATTGTCCCAACAGTGTCCTTTATTACAGCACCAACAAATGACAACAGAGTCTCTCTTTACCATCTGTCCTTCTTGGTTCAGGATCTAGGTCATGTGTCTTCAGTCTACTTCAGTCTGGAGCAGTCACTTAGCCTTTATTTTGTCTTTTAGGACCTTGACATTTTTTAGAGTACATGTCATTTCCTGTGGTTGTTTTCAGTTTGGGTTTATCTGCTGTTGCCTCAGATTAGATTCAGGTTAGCGGTTTTTGTCAGGAATAGGATGGGGCCACGCTGTGCTCTCAGGGCGTCGCTGTGGGCGGCTCACAGTTTTGGTTTGTCCTATTATAGATTGAGTTAATTTCATTTTTAAAATGAACTTTTATCACTTGTGTAATTTATGTTTGCCAGGTTTTTCTACTGTAAACTTAACAAATTATTTTGTACTTATTAACTAATAAGTATTTGGGGAAGAGACTTTGAGACTCTGAACTATGTCCTTGTCCTCCAACTTTTACCTGCTGGTTTTGGCATGCTGTAATACTGCCAGGTGGAGATTTTCTGATTACATTGTTCCTTCTACATTTATTGACCCTCTGTCATAAGGTACAGTTTCTGCCACTCCCCATTGGTTTGTTCATTTATTTATTTTATTATGGGCTCACAGATTCCTGTCTTAGTCAGTTACAATCCAGTACTGTCACTATTCATTATACTTTGATATTTACCTTGTCCTGGGTTTGGCTGTTGGGGCCCTGCCAAGCTGGTTGTCGTGTCCTTTCGGTGTGTCCTCGTCATTCTTTGTGCACTTTGTTTCTTAATGGCACAAAAAGGTGTTTGAACTTAGGTTTTATGTTCCTTGCTCTAGCCCTAAAAGCAGCCATTTGCCAACGAGCCCTTGTTCATTTAAATGGGGAATGGTATTTAGAATGCGGTATTTGGGCTTTAGTTTTGCTTAGTGCCACTGGGTAGTCCTTGCTGGTAGGAGCTTTCAGTGGACAAAATGAAGAGAGACATGCATACATATATGTGCATCCACACACACGTATACATACGCTTATACACATTTGTATATACTCTTTTGTCTGTCGATACAGCTGAAAACCATGAGGTCATACTGATATTTTCAATTCTAGTCTATTCTAGCCTTTCTCCTTTTGCTATTTGATGCCTGCCTTCTCCAGTGAGACCCCTGGCTCCCATTACTCTCAATATATTGACATATTTGCCACTTCCCTGTGTGTAAGCAGTCTCCCAGTCTCACAGGCTGTCTTCTCAGCCCTCTCCCTGTTGGCCCCAAGAACCAGTCATTCTCCTTGGCCGGGCCAGACATCTGCCTTTCCCAGAGCAGCGATTCACATCAGCCCAGGAGCAGAAGTCCTTAATGCTTAGCCTCGGTTACACTGTGGCTCACACTGTTTATAAATAATGGGCGGTGTGCAGCGAAGGGATGAGAGATGACAGAACTTAATCGAGTGATGGAGATTTAGGCCAGAATCAGAATGGCCAATTAAGTTCAGGCAGTAATCTCCAAATTAAGTAATATTAATACTCTTATGAAAGAATATTGGTACTCCTGTGTGGAGGAGACATTCTTTATGTATTCTCTTTTGAAAGACTGGTATGATATAGTCAGGAAGTAAAATTGCTTCTTTTTTTTTT